>MJUU01012135.1:8707-35161 GCA_002080025.1 Modiolus philippinarum | reverse complement strand
TGTGGAAAACATATTGTCAAAATTTACAATAACTCGGAAACAAACATCTGTATGTTTGGGTTGGGACATGTGACTTCTCAACAAAATCACAAGATGGCACTGCACATATGAATGCTGACCCAACAGCAGACACGTTAAATTTTTATAGGGAGATTGTGTCTATAGTATCTAATTATCCACAATGCAGTTTGTCATTTCTGGAGACACCAGTTTTTTCCATCAGATATTACATTTCATATATTAAAAATAAATATGGAAATAATTTGTGATGAGAATTCATCAGATGGTATTGAAGTGGACAAAATGTTACGAAGTCGTATTAATAATTTAAATAGTTGTATAAATACTCTAAATAAATCATTGAGTCAGAATTGTCCAAATCTTAATCATGATTTGTACAACTATGTTAAAGTGAGAAGCCAAAATGGACAAGGACCTGCAACACCAGTTGTAAAAAAGATGGTATACACCCAAACTCAACATTAGCCAGAGTTTGGCTGAGATAACTTGAAAAACAAATATATGTATATTGTTGGTCTGATTAGTTCGTCTTATTAGTAATAATACATGTCATGTAGCATTATGGACAGTAAGGGAGATATGATCCTCAGATTTATCCTATTTTTGATTTTAAAGTACTTGTCTAGTACTGTGTAAGGTTTCTTCTCTTGCAGGTCACAAATTTTGTGATTTCTTTGAAAATTGTTTGATTTTATTTTCGTGGGACTGATGTATTATAGATTTCTTATGATTTACTGTATCATGCAAAATATATTTCATGGTTACAATCTTGTAACACCAGAATAACCTTGAAATTAAAGTAAAAATTAAGTCTTCGAGAAAATAACCACTTGTACTGTATGGTAATCAGAAATAAGGATTTTTGAGAAACAAACACTCGTATATTTATAACTGACCCCCAAAAAAAAATCATTTCCTATCTCAAGGATTGATTTATTGTTAAAAATGTAACATTGTAGTTAGAATTTAAAAATTGTCCATTGAGCAATACTTGAGCTATATCTTTTGACGGTTAGTGGTAAAAAATCTCAGTCATGTGATGTTGGGACATTTTACGCCACTTAACAAATCACGCTAGCATTTTTGGCGATTAACGGTGAACATTTGATCGATTAAGACATTAATGGTAGACGTAAAAGGCCGCTTCACGGTTAACGGTAAAGGGCATTAATACCTTCATATCAGGACGAGAACAAGTTAATCAATACATTGTTTTCAAGATATAGATTTAGTACTGGACAACATACAACAATGTACCTATAATAGTACTTTGTCACCTGAAAATAGTGACGTTGCTGTGCTTGAAGACTTCTGCTTTGTACTTGCTGTAAATGATATTTTATTTGACATGTTCCACTTAGATTATGTTAGTGGTAATTTTTGCATTCGATTTTATTTTGAAGCTTGATTGATTGATTGATTAGTTAGAGTTTAACGTCCAATGAGCAATATTTCAGCTATATCAGGACGAGAACAAGTTAATCAATGCAAAAACAATGTAAGTAAAAGAAGAAAGAAATAAAGGTGGAAGGGACAACCGGGGTAACGACTATTGGAAAATGGGTAGGGGCAGGAAATTTAGCCTTCCATGCGTCTGCTCTCTTAAGAGAAATATAGAAGGGATCTTTATACTGCATGGAGCGTGACGTTTCTCCAAACAGTTTGGCTACAATGGTTCGCGGTCAGGCTTTCTGTATTATGACCTGACTACCCCGCATAGACAGGGTATTCCCCTATCCATCGCGGTCAGGCTTTCCGTATTATGACCTGACTAACACGCATTGACAGGGTATACCCCTATCCACCAACTGGGGACGCGCCCGGCAGCTCTGTAGCCGGAGCCCCTGAAAACCGATCCAGGTGCCGGGCCTCTGATAGGAAGACTCATACTCCGAGTTTTGAAGCTTGAAGTTAGGAACCGTAGTAACATGACAGTACTTTCTGCAGGATAACACAAAATTTTCATGTTTTGGAAGTACAAATGTAAGCTTTAATTCATTTGCGTCGATTGGTCTGGAAAAATTTTCTTTATAATTTGCATTTCCAACACACATAATGTCAATGCCTCTCGGAAAGGCTCCCTAGTTTGTAACGTTGAGGGAATTTTTTCCCTGTGAAGATTAATATTGTTCTGAATGTTTTTTTTTTTTTTTTTTTTGCACATTTTTAAATAAAAGAAGAAATACAGGTGAGGGACAACTGTGTCAAGGAGTTTTGATTTCTACTAGTAAAGGGGAGAAATTGGTAGTGGTAGGAAATTTAGCCTTCTATACGAGATAAGTGACTCTGCTCTCCTTAAAAATAAAGAAGTCCCGGTCTTGAACTTTTTAGTTCGCGGGGAGCTATTGTCATACCCCAGTGTCGGCGTCAGCAAAACTTTAACCTGGCTTATGGAATGGAGACCTGAAGAGCTAGGATGTTGATATTTGGTATGTGATTTCCTTGTGATGAGAGCTCTCATTTGGTACCATACTTGTAGACATTTTGACCTTGACCTTAGGGCAATTAAAAAAAAATAAAAATTTAACCTTGCCTACAGAAGGTAGGCTTTTAGTGGTAGGGTGTTCATATTTGGTATGTAATTAATGATGAGAGCTTTCTAGTGGTTCCATATCTGTAGACATTTTGACCTTGACCTTGTCCTGAGGGCAATTTTTGAAAAACTTTAACCTTGTCTATAGAAGGTAAGCTTTTAGTGGAAGGGTGTTCATATTTGGTATGTAACTTTCTTATGATGAGAGCTTTCTAGTGGTACCATATTTGTTAGACATTTTGCCCTTGACCTTAGGGCAAATTTTTTACCACTGTATCTGAGGATAACGTCTCCTTTTGATGTGCCAAATATTTCCTGTAATATCACAAATTACATGTCCATAGAGTGGAATTTTACTCAAGCAGATATTGCTTGATGAGCATGAAGGATGTTATATAAATTGCTTACATGATTTGTAAATAGTGTATCTCCGAGGGTTTTAAGTTGGATTGTCCATTTAAAACGGGTCTCGATAGGTTTTAAGCCAGTTTTTATGCAAGCTGGAATCAGGTTCTTTGGGGAAAGGTGCATGTGAAAATTGGAAAGGATGTCCAGCATGAATTGCAGGGAATCATTGTATGGCACGTTATCACTGTAACCCAATTTTTACTGGATACTGACCTGCCATCAGAGATGTATGCGTTAGGTGTCAAATATCTATAGTTACTGTGATCTGAACTTATCCGAAAATCATTGAATGTAAGTTGATCAAGCTGAAGATGTAGGTCAAATGGACATTATTTTCGCTGGAAGCTCGTGTTCCACAACAGATGCATCTAGATGCAAAGTTAAATGGTCCTTCAATGTACAGTTATTGATATATGAACTCGGATGTAAACCTTTACGTAAGTCAATCATGAGAAAATATAGGTAAAAATACCGAGGCTTCATTCCATGTTATACACTCAGAGTATGTCTTGCTTCCTATTTCGATTTATTTTGTAACGAGTACTTCTTTTGTTACAACGTTTTCCATATTATTTGAGTTTAAAGCTACTGATGAGAGGTTACTCCTTGAAACACATGTACAGCAAAACGAAATTAACTGTTTTTATGCAACTTCGGTATTTTTATATTTTCCCTTGTTGCTGACCTACCATCAAATATGCATGCACATATAAGGTAAGATGATTCTATCATGTACAACTACAGAGGTATGAACTTGAATGTAAGGCAATCATGCGAAAAATATAGGTCAAAGAGATATAATTTTCTTGGAAGATGTCAGATAACCCCAGATACATCAGTTTTCAAAGTTTCATGACCCTACCCTTTAAGATTTATACCTAAAAGTGACTGAGCAACAATTTCAAAGGGCGAGTTAGACGAACAGGAAACAATCGCTGAAACAAATTAAAAAGACATGCGAGTCTTAAATCAAGCTGATGAGGTAGAGGACTTGGTGTCCCATTCCGGTCGACCAAAACGAGAAACTCGGGTTCCAACCCAGTACAAAGATTATATAATGTCTTTAAATTATATACTTTGTTCTTTATTGTAAATATGTCCTATTTGCAAGGAAGAGTATCATTCCGAGGATAAGCTCAAAAACCATGTTCTAGAATGTGTATGGTGCAAGTCAGAAATCATGTTGATGTATCATCTTGAGAAGATGTTTTGTGTAACATAGTGACCTTCATGTGACCTTGGCTTTGGACGTTGAGGTCAAATTACAGAATAGTTTTTCCTACATCGCAAGAACTTTTGCATATTTAGACCTAGACTGAAGATATTTGGCATGTGGGTGCATCATCATGAGACCATTTGTCATGTTAAATAGTGACCTTCATATGACTTTGACCTTGAGGCCAAAATACTGAAATAGGCATAGATCTAGACATATGATATTTGGCATGTGGGTTTATCATCATGAACAAATTTGTGGCGTACCATAGTGACCTTCATGTGACCTTTACCTTTGATCTGGGGGTTAAAATACTTAATTGTTTTGTCCCATGGCAACTTTTTTAAATCTTTTGACCTAGACTGAAGATATTTTGCATATTGATTTGGGGCATCATCATGAGACAGTTTGTCGCGTACCATAGTGACCTTCATACGTCCTTTGACCTTTAGGTCAAATCACTGAAATTGGTCCCTCCAGGCAAGACTTTTTCATCTTTTACCTTGACATATGGTATTTGGCAGCGGGTATATTTTCATGAGAATTTGTGTCTTGTACAATATTTACCTTCATGTCACCTTCACCTTAGACTTCGAGTTCAAATTACTGAAATTGATGTTTTTTTATGTTGGCATGTCAAGACCAGAACTTTTTATCTTCTAACCTAGACTTAAGATATTTGACATGTGGGTGTATCATCATGAGAAGGTGTGTCGCATACCATAGTGACATTCATGTGTCCTTGACCTTTGAGGTTGAAGTCAAATGACTAATTTTTTTCTGGGATAGAACTTTTGATTGTTTGACCAGACTTAAGATATTTCTGTCGTTTCTAATGTATCTGGAATATTCCAGCATTATCTTTTGAAAAAAAAAATATATGCAGGGGAGACATGTGTTTAATTTGCGAAAACTTTTATCCTGGGTTTATTTGGTAGGAAAGCCTCGGTTTGAAGTGCAACCACCAGAACAATAATCCGAGACAAAGCCACAAGCACCAGAAACATCAGCCGTTCAAAGTAATTAAACAACGTGATGAAAATAATCGCTATAGAAAAGGGAAAAATACGGAGGGACAACCAAGCAATGAAATAGTGCCCTTAAAACTTATCGTTGAGTGACATAACAGAGCTAGAAATACGTAGAAGCCCGGGGAGGAAACAGATGGAAGTGGACTAAAGGAATTTAAGGAGAAAAAATAACAAGAGACAAAGCCTATTATTAGTATTAAAGAAAAATCTGAAACCCTCCCAGAAGAGAGCACATCAAGAATAATGCCATGCCAGTATATATCACCTGAGAAGGAGTTTCGGTCAAGTGTCAACTTTCACATAGGTGATTTGTTCGATTTGGTAGAAGAGGAATTTACTTACCCAGTCCCAGGTTCTGGTGCAACAATTAAACTAGCTGAGGGTGTGTCATGCTATAACTCGCAGTAGTAAAGTTCACTACAAAAATAGTCATTACAAATATAAGGAGGCTATATGTGATTGTCTTTATATAGTTTAAAACTTGGAGATAAACCTAAATTAAAAATATATGTTTAATGTTGTTACGTTCTATCCTAACTTACCTTCATTAGGCAACAGCAAACAAAGACATTTCATAAGTATAGCCTTAAATGAATATTAAATTTGTATAACATGCATATGTTCTGTCAACTCGATTAATGAAATCAGCATTTCATATATTTATATTTCATTTTTGAAGCGGATATTTGTAAACGTTGTAGCTTTGCAGCCAGTTATTGACATGGTCAAGTCTGACGAATTACCGTTATTTTCTGTTTTGTTTTAATGTGCCTTAGAGTGGGTCACTCTTGACAGCGTAAAAGGAATCAGTTTTTGAGCCCCCAAGAAATGTGTCGTCGAAGAATGGGACGATACCCAGATTAAGTTTCTTGAAGTTCCAGAGTTGAACGTGATGTGCAGTGTTTCTTCTCCGTCTGTGACAACTTCAGCCTCCATGCCGGTTAATAGTACGGTCACATGTACAGTAACAACTAAATTAGTTACGGCAATATATATTGCTGTTCCTATAAGCACCCCCGTCGTTTGGCCATCCGTAATCTGTTCAACCTGCAGCTTAATTGTTTACCTTTACAGCAGTATAAACACCCATAATTTCAACAAATCTCACGGTTACATCAGAAGATTCTTACTTTCCGTCCGTCGAAAATATGGATGCTAGCGCTAAACAACAATCAATCAATCCTGTTGAAAACCAAACACCTATGTCTGATTGCTCAGTCTTCATTGAAACAGAATCCTGAAACTGTTGCTCTCTATTGAAAATGTCCTCCGTTGTAACTAGTATGCAGAATGCCTCGCAAGAAACCGTCCTGAGAATAAGGATAAACCTCCCGCGTTATTCCACCAGTAAGAACAGTCCCTGGTGCCGTGTATGACTGTGTTTTTTCAGGAATCGTAGGCTTACTTCATATGTACGCTCTTGCCCTACAATGAGAGACATTCGAAATAAGGCAACAGCACGGAGAACGCCCCGATTTTTCCCAGTGGGGTTTCGAAGTATAGGAACTGTCGAAAGAGCTTGTTTTAAATGTAAGGACCGTCTATGAGCTTGTTTCTACATATGTGTCCGATCCAGTGAAACTCAAACAGATGCTGAAGAGTTAAGGAGGCATCCCTGCCATGCATACCAGTTCTTATATAATTTCATGCTGTTGTGTGGTGATATTGTGCGGGTCAGTTTGGTATTCTTATTATCATTAGTTATGGTATGCAAGGGGTACGTGCAGTACTAATGTTATTGACATAATTATGTCTAAATTGTAATAATCTTCTATCTATAAAATAATACATGACTTTAAGACATAATTTATATTTTTGCTCACAGTAATACGTACTTTCATTAAATATTCAACAGTGTTCTGAAAATGATGAAATCTTTAATAATTAATAATTAAGTAATAAATCATTTCTTCAGAAACATGTTGTGTTTTTAACCGAAGTCAGATATATTGACCTCTAAGATTGCCAAGTGTTCAATTTTTAGTAATTCATTGATTTATGTAAATATTCATAGAAAAAGTTATAATTATATAATGATAATTATATTATTTAACATGTAAGGATATGATTGAATACATATTTAAGTAATAGTAACGGGTACTATTTTGTATGAGAATGTTGCATTTTGACTGGCGTGGTTAGGTCGTTTGGCGTCATTCGCGTTCTACCGTTACGCTGGCTGATGTTACCATATTTGATCAAGTACATACATGACGTCAAATATTTTTACCGTATTAGGTATGCACATTACTATAATTGGATGTGTTTCAAACATTTCCGATTTGACCTGACTTTACTATGGAAAAATGTGGCAGAGCAAGGGAAACCGGCAAACAACGATTAGAAGCCCTACGAAAGGCCGGAAGTCAGCTCCAGAAGGAGAGAGAGGCACGACGAAGCCTAGAAGCGAAGAATCGACGTCTTCAAAAGGAATTGGCAGACATGAAGTGGAGATTTGATATTTTTGGAAACACCTCACAGGGACAGTAAATCGTATTTTCCGTACACCGTACCATTTATCAATCTGTATTCTGATTGCTTCATTAGTTTTAAACTGGAACAGTGTGGATTCCGTACATATACCTATAGACTTTGCGTTACTTACATTTGGCCTTTTCAACTGTGTTTGTGAACTGTTTATGAACTGTTATGGACTTTACAAGTTTAATATTTATTGTTGTTAATCTATAATATTATATTGTTGCAGATAATTATATTTAAATTAACTTGTTTCAGCTAAAACCAATGGACGTTAACATTTAATTATTGTTATTTATTGTAATAATTTCAAAATGGTATATACATGTATTCCACTTTGTAGGTTGTACCTTTCTGTCTTTGGACTAATGTGGGACACATTAGGTCTTAAGAGAGGGGGAGTGTGACCGAGTGTGAACACATATTCTTAGTCTCCCTGTTTTTTTTTGGTTTTATTATGGTTAACTTCAATATAATAAAGCCCCTTGCCCTTTCTTATTTTATAGTGCACCAGGCGTTTTAATCTTTACCAGGCCTTACGCTCGTTAGCCCGGCCGGGTACACTTTCCATCGGGACTAAATATACATTTTCCTACCGGGCGGGGGGTTCCGATCGACTTTCTTTTACAGACGACGCTATACAACTATTTTTCTACGATCCTTTATATTTATTATGACTATTACTAAACCAGAGGCTCAGAAACTGAGCCTGAATCGCTCACCTGACAAAATGCTTGCAGCAGGGGGTGAAACTGATGTTTATCCTATAGGGTCCTGTGTTAAAATATGTTCTGTGCCGGTGGTCTTCTAGTTTTTATCAGATCAAAACAAATCAATCAAAGCAATCTTACCTTTGCTGAATTTGCTTCAATAGTTTCAGCGCATATGACGTAAAAATTGTTTTCTTATAGGAGTCCAATTTTATTGATTGATTGATAGATGTTTTACGCCAACTTCAGCAATATTTCAGCTATATTGTGGCGAAAACTGCTAAGTTATTTGAACAATTATAATAAATATATAAAATATCAATATAAAACCATTAAAGCTTCATACAAGTAAAACAAGAGTGTAAAATATAAAAAATATAAAAAACATTATAGGAGAAATTGTTACAATTTGTTACTGTTACAATATTACAACTATAAATTAAATCCATTTAAATCTTACTAAATAAATTGATTGCTTTTAAAAATTGAACGATTTTGTCGCCAGCAACATTTGTAACTAGGTCTTTAAGACAATCAGCTGAATAAAAATCACGCCTGATATCGCCAACATCTACACATTCAAGTCGATCATCACTGTTGAGAATAATACTATGTGTTGTTCTAGTGTGTCCAATACGACATCGGGTCAACACTACCTGTTCCCAGGAACCGACTTGTTTACCGACGTCTGACTGTATTCCATTGCAGTTTATTATTTATTTGCAGATCCCATTTGGCCTGCCATAACTTTAAAATGTATTTAACGATTAATGGCTTCATGTCAGTGTACGGTACTGGACAATTCGCCATCTCGTCATCTAGTGCATCCTTGGCTTCCTGGTGAGCGACCGTGTTTCCATAGATCCCCACATGACTAGGGATCCAAACATAAATGACTTCTTTGCCTAATGCTACAAGTGATTTGTAGAATTCGGCTATTTTCAAAATAATTGGGCGTTTTGTTTTTCGACTTTCAATTACCAATAGGCAAGAAAGTGAATCGGAACAAATCATGAATTTATTTGATCGCGATAAAGCTACAAATTTAAGTGCTGAGTAAATAGCGTTAGCTTCAGCAGTAAATATGGAACTCTGTCTCCATCCTTAGAGTCATCTGTGTAAATTTGCAATATTCAGGAAGTTCAGATTTAATGCTCGCAAAGTCCTGCTGGATAACCAGAGGATTGGTATCAACCTTTTTGTGTTTGCGTAGTTCAAAATTATTGATTGATTGATTGAATATTGTTTAACGTCTACTCAGCAATATTTCAGCTATATCAAGACGAGAACAAGTTTGTTGATAAATAATCACTTTGGGGTATGGAAAGGGCCATGGGACGGGAAATTCTGACTGCCACTGGAAAAGTAGGGTGAAATCGTCAAGGGCGGGGAATTTAGCCTTGTAGCCGATCACCTACGGACCACCCCAAAAAGAGCTTGCAACAAGGGTTCTTTATCGTGCAGGAAGCGTGGCATTTCTCCCAACACGTGGACCTGAGTTTACATCCCATCCGAAAGATGGGTTGTGTATTTATTAATCCCGCACAACCACGGAATGGGTCCAATTTCTATATCCCGGGACCCTCGGGGTCAGCCTCCGTTTAGGAGGGGTCACACCCCGCAAGCCGGAGATACTGGGTCCTATTTCTATATCCCGGGGTTCCCTCGGGGTCCTCTGTTAGGATGGCTCATACTCCAAGCTCAGAGGATGCTGCGGGCCTATTCTTCAGCCGGGACCGCGCACGGCGGAGTTCAAAATTAAATGTTGGTTTTGGGTTAAGCCATGGAGGTTTTTTAGGAGTTGTAAGGTTGTATAACGTTTGGGCGTTTTTCGTAGTCAGCTTTGTGAAGAGGTTTGAAAACACAGTTGTGAGAAGGATTACAAGGATGCGCTTAAAGCTTTGTTGCATATTGTAAACAAAGTTTAATACGTCTTTCTTCCAAGGATGGTTAATCAGCTGCAACATAGAGACTCTCCACAGGAGAAGTTCTGAACGCACCTAATGAAAGACGCAAACCTTGGTGGTGAACGATATCTAGTAATTTAATGTACGATTTACGGGCGGAACCGTAAATAAAACATCCATAATCTAGTTTTGACCGAATCAACGATCGATATCAATTTAATAAAACAGTGCTATCCGCACCCCAGTCGGTACTCGACACAACTTTTAAAATATCTAATGTTTTTAGGTATTTGTTTTTTAACATTTTAATATGGGGAAAAAATGAAAGTTTACTATCAAAAATTAAACGAAGGAACTTGGCCTCTTTTACAATAGTTATAGGGTTATTGTATAGTTTAAGCTCTGGGTCTGGGTGCATTATGCGCTTACAACAGAAATGCATCCCGACTGTTTTCGAGCTTGAAAACTTAAAACCATTTTCAACTGCCCATTTTTCGATTCTATTTAGACATAATTGCAATTGGCGTTCTATGTTATTCATGTTTTTGCCACGATAGCAAATCAGAAAATCATCTACATAAAGAGATCTATCAATGTTATCTTTTAAAACCTGGGCCAAACTATTTATTTTAATACTAAATAGTGTGACAGAGAGGATGCTTCCTTGCGGAACATCCATCTCTTGTTCAAACGAGTCAGAAAATGTAGAGTTCACTCTAACATTGAATTCATGACCCTTGAGAAAATTCTCAATAAAATTTGGTAGACTTCCTGTCAACCCCATATCAAAAAGATCTTTTAAAATGCTATATTTCCATGTTGTGTCATATGCTTTTTCAATATCGAAAAAGATGGACACTGCATGTTCTTTCTTTTAAAATGCATTTCTGATAAATGTTTCGAATCGAACTAAATGGTCTATTTTTGTACAACCTTGTCGAAATCCATTTTGGAGGTTCGACAGAAGATTGTTCGATTCGAGATACCAAACAAGACGGTTGTTTATCATCCGTTCCATTGTCTTACATACACAGCTAGTTAATGCTAGTGGTCTGTAATTAGATGGTTCGGAATGATCTTTACCCGGTTTTGGAATAGGTACTATAGTTGCTTGTTTCCACATAAGTGGTAGTTTCCCTGTTTCCCAAATATTATTAAAAAGGTTAAAAAGAATGTCCAGAGTTGTTAAAGGAAGATACTTGATGAATTGATAATGGATATCGTCAGGGCCACATGCCGTGTCATGTGCCTTATCCAAGGATTGTTTCAATTCATACATCGAAAACAATATGTTGTATTCCTCTGTATTTTTAGATTTAAAGTTAAGTTTGTTTCGTTCCTTTTGTTCTTTAATTCTTTGGAATGTGGGTCTTAGATGTTTAGAAGAAAAATGTTTCTCAAAAGTTTCTCCAATTTTATTTGCAATATCTTTTTCAGATGTTTAAAATATCTTGTCCGTTTTTGATGTGATGGACATTAGCTTTCCTATTTTTACCTTTGATTTTTTGTACCATATTCCAAACTTTGTTCATAGGGGTGTGGCAATTAAATTTAGAGACGGAGTTGCGCCAAGAAGTGCGTCTTCTTTGTTTAAAGGTTCTTCGAGCTTTTGCACGAAAAACGCGAAAATTGCCAAGATTGTCCGTCGTTGGATGTTTATTAAAAAGTTGCTCTGCCTTTTTACGATTTATCAGAGCATCATCACAGTCATCGTCATACCAGGGTTTCCCAGGACGTTTTGGGTTTGCCGAAGTTTTCAGTATAGATTTATCTGCAATGGACAGTATTTTTTCACTGAAAAGACTTAAGGGATCAAGAACATCTTCAAACAATTAAGATTTCAATTCTTCTCTACATAAATTTTCATAGAGTGACCAATGAGTCCCATTTTAAACGAAGTTCTGTGCTTGGAGCCTTTTCCTTTGTCGGATCCAAATAAAATGAGCGTTCTTTGTAAAGGATCTTCAGTTCATTATTTCAGTACAGTTTACTTAAAGTTGCTTCAATAGTTTCAGAGCAGATGTTGAAAATGATGTTTTTTCCATGGGGTCCAACGTTAAAACTAAGATCAGTGTTTTTATCGAATCGGAGCAAAATGTGCAATCTTTGTGAAGGACGTTCCATACATCAATTCAGTACAGTTTATTCAAATTTGTTTCAATAGTTTCAGAGCAGATGTTGAAAATAATGTTTTTCCCATAAGGTCCAATGTAAAACTAAAATCTGTGCTGGCGGCCATGTTTTTTATCGCATCGGAATGAAAAATGTGCAATCTTTGTGAAGGACCTTCCATTAATTATTCCTGTAAAGTTTGGTTGAATTTGCTTCAGAGACTTCAGAGGAAAAGACGAAAATGTGAATTTCACATAGGGCCAATGTTAAACTATGTTCCGTGCTGGTGGCCATATTTTTTGTCGAATCGGAACGAAATAAGCAATCTTTGTAAAGGACCTTCCATATTTCATTTCAGTACAGTTTAGTTAAATTTGCTTTAATAGTTTCAGAGCAGATGTTGAAAATGATGTTTTTCCCATAGGGTTCAATGTTAAAAACAAGATCAATGCTGACGGCCATGTTTTTTATCGAATCGGAACGAAATGAGCAATATTTGTGAAGGACCTTCCATACATCATTCCTGTAAAGTTTGGTTGAATTTGCTTCAGCGGTTTCAGAGGAGAATTTTCCATAGGGCCAATGTTAAACTATGTTCCGTGCTGGCGGCCATGTTTTTTGTCAAATTGGAACGAAATGTGCAATCTTTGTAAAGGACCTCAATACATCATTTCAGTACAGTTTATTTCAATTTGCTTTAATAGTTTCGGAGCAGATGTTGAAAAGGATGTTTTTCCCACAGGGTCCAATGTTAAAACTTTGATCTGCGCTGGCGGCAATGTTTTTATCGAAAGGGAACGAAATGTTCAATCTTTGTGAAGGACCTTCCATACATCATTCCTGTAAAGTTTGGTTGAATTTGCTTCAGCGGTTTCAGAGGAGAAGATGAAATGTGAATTACCTATAGGGCCAATGTTAAACTATGTTCCGTGCTGGCAGCCATGTTTTTTGTCGAATCGGAACGAAATGTTCAATTTTTGTGAAGGACCTCCCATACATCATTTCAATAAAGTTTAGTTAAATTTGCTTCAATAGTTTCAGAGCAGATGTTCAAAATGATGTTTTTCCAATAGGGTCCAATGTTAAAACTATGATAATCGCTGGTGGCCATGTTTTTCATCGAATCGGAAGGAAATGTGCAATCTTTGTGGTGGACCTTCCATACATCATTCCTGTAAAGTTTGGTTGAATTTGCTTCAGCGGTTTCAGAGGAGAAGATTAAAATGTGAATTTCCCATAGAGCCAATGTTAAAATATGTTCCGTGCTGGCGGCCATGTTTTTTGTCGAATCGGAACGAAATGTGCAATTTTTGTTAAGGACCTTCCATACATCATTTCAAAACAGTTTAGTTAAATTTGCTTCAATAGTTTCAGAGCAGATGTTGAAAATGATGTTTTTCCCATGGCCATGTTTTTTGTCGAATCTGAACGAAATGTGCAATCTTTGTAAAGGACCTTCCATACATCATTTCAAAACAGTTTACTTAAATTTGCTTCAATAGTTTCAGAGCAGATGTTGAAATTGATGTTTTTCCCATAGGGTCCAATGTTAAAACTAAGATCCGCGCTGGCGGCCATGTTTTTTATCGAATTGGAATGAAATTTGCAAACTTTGTGAAGGACCTTCCATACATCATTCTTGTAAAGTTTGGTTGAATTTGCTTCAGCGGTTTCAGAGGAGAAGATGGAAATATTAAAAGTTAACGCCGGACGAGAGACGACGGACGCAAAGTGATAGTAATAGCTCACACTGACCCTTTGGGCAAGGTGAGCTAATCATACCAGATATGTATGTATATGAAATTACCATTTTGGTAACTTATATGTACATTATCTTTGTGCATCGTATATAAATTATTTAATCGTTCACAGTATTATTTACTTCACTCCGGAACCTGGATATACAAAACCGTGAAACATGACATCAAAACACCCCTAGGCACAAGTCACGGTTACAAATCAATCAATAACATTCTCAATTTTGTCAAGTAAGCATGTTTTAGTTTCGACAATCATTGCTAAAGGCAATCGGTAAAAAAATATGATACCTCTAGTTAAGTACGATTATTGATTTTTGTTGTCGTCAGGAGTTAATATCTATGTGTTAAAAAAATATTTGTTTACTACTATTTCTTGTTTTTATACAGACACACAAGTATACAATGGAAGATAATGAGTGCAGTTCGGTTTGTAATAACCCCAGACAAAAGTACGACAGAATATATACTAACGAATATCTGAAGAGTAGGAAACCGAAACCAAATTAAGAATTCGTAGGAAAATGCTCCCGTAGCACTAAATGTCCTAAAAATAACTGGAACCTGGTAGGTTTGCATGTATCGTGGATAAGTTATCTCTAACAAGTCGTTTTAGACAAAGTGATCACATTAATTATGAATTGAAACTAGAAAACAATTGGATAATTTGTCCCAAAAGGGCAACGACGCTAGATACATTAACAATTCTTGTGATCCAAAATGTGAAGCGTATTATACGCAAGGATGTGATGGATTAAATACGATAATCATTTTTGCTGTTAAACACAGCCAAAAATGGAGATCAAAAGGGAGAGGAAGGCAGCGATAAAGTAACTACCCAGTGCCATTGCGAATCGAAAGATTGTAGAGATGTCATAGATGATGTTGCATCTGTTGCAGCTGAAGAGGATAGCCCAAGAAGAGGTATTTTTAATGATTTTAATGATAGTAATGACGATGAAGCAGACGCCGAATAAGTGGTTGAAAAGAGAGAGACAAAACAGAGTAAGAGAACACTTGCTATAAGCACCATTGTGCGCGAGAAATCGACCAGTACAAAAAAGTTAAAAAAGAAAGCTGGAGAAGGTAATGGAAATCATCACATTATAACAGCAGCGGCGACGAACATAAGTCACACCAAACTGATCATATAATAACAGACGGCTGTGACGACAAAGAATTTGCATCTAGCCAAAACACGCATTCCGATCAACCAACATAAGCTTTTACTCAAATCAGTGAGACAGACATTTATTCAAACAGAGGAAACGCGCGACACAGCACAACATGGATCGGAAGGTGAAATTCAGGCGCGTGTCCGTGATGCGGATGAATCTCAGAACGGACCAACCGGAAACGAAGAGGGGAGCGATGATGTTCACGTTCTAAACCAGATGGTGGGGTAAGACCTTTTCACGATTGCAGTTATCCACGTGGTTCTGCTGTAAATAATTTTGTATGGGTATTAGAGAATCAAAAGTTTCAAACTATTGACGAAGCTGTTA
Source organism: Modiolus philippinarum (assembly GCA_002080025.1). Lineage (NCBI taxonomy): Eukaryota > Metazoa > Mollusca > Bivalvia > Mytilida > Modiolidae > Modiolus > Modiolus philippinarum. Next base: position 19,483 of record MJUU01012135.1, on the reverse strand, counting down.
AATTAGTTTCAAATAATTACATGGCGAAAGTAGATCTCAAATCAGCCTACCGGTCTATTTATATAAGTACTTGCAGTCATGAAGTCACAGATTTTCGTTGGACGTTCCCTGATGGCACGGAGCATGTTTTGTTTGACAAAAAATCGTCATTTGGCTCTAAATTGGCTCCAAGTATTTTTATAGAATTTCCCAAGCAGTCAGGCGCATGATGTCACGTGGAGGCTTTATCATTGTAGCTTATCTTGATTGATTGATTGATTGAATATTGTTTAACGTCTACTCAGCAATATTTCAGCTATATCAAGACGAGAACAAGTTTGTTAATAAACAAATCTTTGGGGTATGGAAAGGGCCATGGGACGGGAAATTCTGACTGCCACTGGAAAAGTAGGGTGAAATCGTCAAGGGCGGGGAATTTAGCCTTGTAGCCGATCACCTACGGACCACCCCAAAAAGAGCTTGCTACAAGGGTTCTTTAACGTGCAGGAAGCGTGGCATTTCTTCCAACACGTGGACCTGAGTTTACATCCCATCCGAAAGATGGGTTATGTATTTATTAATCCCGCACAACCACGGAATGGGTCCTATTTCTATATCCCGGGACCCTCGGGGTCAGCCTCCGTTTAGGAGGGGTCACACCCCGCAAGCCGGAGATACTAGGTCCTATTTCTATATCCCGGGGTTTCCTCGGGGTCCTCTGTTAGGAAGACTCATACTCCAAGCTCAGAGGATGCTGCGGGCCTATTCATAAGCCGGGACCGCGCACGGCGGGTAGCTTATCTTGACGATTTCTTTATTTGTGAATCAACCAAAGAAAAATGCATAAGTGCTTTAAATAACTTAATATGTTTGCTTCGTAAGTTAGGTTTTTGGATAATTGGTCAAAAGAAGGCGACCCAAGTACCAGATTGACCTTCTTGGGAGTTGAAGTAAGCTCATGTTCTATGGAACTCAAGACTTCCAGAAGAAAATTTATTAGCATTCCTTAATGAACTGGCAGGATTAAGTGGGCGGAAAAACATCTAAAAAGCAATTGCAATCATTGGCAGGCAAACTTAAATGGGCATCAGCTGTTGTTCATGGCGGTAGAGTATTCCTTCGCAGAATAATAGATGGCTGGCTGCACTTAAGCAAGACTGGCATAAGGCACTTTTGCAAGGCGAATTATGAATGATATTATTTGGTGGCGAGATTTTATTTCTACTTTTAATGGCAAGTCTCTTATTTTGGACAAAATACCAATTACTTCAATATTTACTGACGCGTGTGACTCGGGCTGGTGAAGTTTTTGATCAAGACTGGTTTTACGTCAACTGGAATGAAGATTATCCCTTTTCAAACAATCTGCATATTAATGTTTCCCGCCGACATCTTTGTTAATTACGACAATTCCACTTTCATTGGCTCGTGTGAAACTGAAATGGGATGTATTACAAGCCTGTATATCATATATATGGGGTAGATTAATAACCTACAAGCATTTATACCATATCTACGCTATAAACTATTAATCTATAAACCAGAAACACCCTAACGCTGGCTTTTGCTACTATCGGTACCAAGTGTCGCTGTTCTCAGGTATTGTCGTTGTTTATGTTTGCCTTTATTTTGTGTTTTTCTAGTGCAGTTCTTCTGTTGATTGTGACAAGTTACAGTAGATATTAATTTTTCCTAAAGTTTACATTCTTACGTGTGTGAAAAATCAATTTTTTACTGTTCATTTCATAGAATATCACACTGACAGTGTGACGGGTGCTGTGCACAAAGCAGGACATGCTTACCCTTCCGGGGCACCTGAAGTCACTCTTGTTTATTGAGAGTTCACACTGTAAGTGCTTTAGTTTCTTGTGTTGTACACAATATGTAATGTTCGTGTGTTTTGTGGGCATGTGGTGTCTATGGTCTTCCGTCTTTAGGTGTTCTTGCTTTTGCCTTGTCTCTGGATTTGTGTAATCTTGTGCTTTGTTCCTTCGTTATTCTACTGCCGTTGTTTTCTAAATGATTCATGAAACCCATCGAGTAACTCTATCCTATTATGTACATTTGGTCGTGGTTTTCGAAGAAAACATTTTAATTACTTGTTCAATATTTGTTATCCTTTTCTTAAAGAACACTGAAAATATTCAGCACTTTGTCACTGTATATAAAACACGCCATATGTTCTTACACAATTCGCGACATTTTTTCCAGAATTTGAGTAGATCTAGATAGTTTTCACATTCAGTGTACATGATATATTTGAATAGGCTTGTTCGCGAATCCAATCAGTGACGTCACAAAATCATTTTTTTGGTTGGCACAATAACTTGCATTGTATAGCAATGGGACAGAATTTTATTTTTTAAATATAGAATCCACAATCGTATCGAGTGAGAAATAACTTTTTACATACTAGTCCGATTTTGGATCTGTAAAAATGCATAATAAACATCGAGATTTTCATATTTTTTTCTGCCGATTTACTTTTTAAAAAATTCCTCTGAATAATTTGAAATGTGTATTTCAAATATTTGAAATTAGTGAAAATTTTGAATACTATACAAATACGTGAATAAGATCAAATAAAAATGATCAAAAATCGAAAATTTTTATATCCTATTAAACTGCAAAATGTCTACGATTAAGATCAACAGAAATTATAAAATTACCTTTAAAAACAATATCATACCAGGTAACTGAAAAATGACATTTTTATGACCCTAATTAATGAATACGATTTCTTGCCAACCAAAAGCGTCAACAGGTAAAATTTTCGATATGGTGACGTCACGACGAGTAAGCCTATAGAATGCAAAAACATCAGCAAAATGTGCATATATGTAGCGGAGTTTCTTTGGATTCGTTCAATATCTTACATATACATATAATGCGGTGTTAAATAAGAACAAGAAAATTATATTACGTTTCCAGACTTATAATGAAATAATACAATACAATACAAATTATTTTATTATCAAAATTAAGGCGCCCTTGTGGGCAGATTGTACAACATATAAAGACAAGCAAACAAACATAATTCACCATCGCACAATAGTTATAATGAATCAAAATGAATTATTGAATATGAATCGGCTTACCAACACAAAAGGGGGGGGGGGAACTTGATAGACACTTCTCGCCCAACTAAGCGTATTGAGCAACCATTGAAGTCTAATTACTTCAATTTAATTTCTCTTTCGACTTGTAGATTATTTCGAGGTCACTAATATCTTTCTGTGTTTCAATATCTACACAACTAAATGGTCAAATGAAAAGGTTTTGATTACTACATGATTTCAAATTATCATATTTGTTTACAATTTTCTTTATGAATGGTTCCCTTATATGTTCTAGTTTATCACAGTTCAGTACAAAATGTACCTCATCTTCAATTTCTTTATTGCACAATTTACAAATGCGCTCATCTACAATAATATTAAAAAATCCCCCCTTTCAATTTCTAATTTATGTGCACCAACCTGAAATTTAGAAAGTTTACTACATAATCTAAATTCCTCAATATTCAAATATTTTTCATAACAAAATTATTTTTAAATAGACGAAATGTACCAAGTTTATTTTTTTTTATTATCTTTTCTTATATCATTTAACAAGTTAGTTTCCTAACATGTTTTATACTTAACAACGGCAGTAGAATACCGAAGGAACAAAGCACAAGATTACACAAATCAAAGTCCAGAGACAAGGCAAAAGCAAGAACACCAACAAAAGACGGAAGACCAAAGACACCACATGCCCACAAAACACACGAACGTTACATATACAACACAAATCAAAGCATGGAATGCTATTAAGGCAGAGTCCTGGGTATTCCAGAAGTTCTGTCATTATTACTGTTTTGCTGAAATCTTGACATTTAATTTTTTCGAGAATTAAAATCCGAAATTTTCCTTCTCGGTTTAGGTTGTCTTTTCAGTTTTTATATGGGATGTTGGCAATTTATTTAAAACTCTATTTATTTACATTTCATTGTCTTGCTCCTCTTTGTTGGTATACGTACATGTAAGTATTCCAAAGTACAAGCCCGAGTACAAGTGTAACACTCGGTGGCTTAATTAATGTTGATATTTCCAATTTTGTCACTTCCTCTGTCAAGTCATCTAGTTCTTAATTCTATTATTTTTGCATATGATAAAATAACTCAATAACGAAGTCACTGTAAATTTACTATCTACATATGGGCATTTCGACAACTTATGTCTCATCAGTGCAAGCTACTGAGAATGGTAGGTTGTGTTCAGCTGCAAATAACAAAACACCGAAGTTACTGTGAATAATGTAAACAGAATTTCAGCATTTTGAGTTCGAAGTCGAGCACTACGTTTGTGTCCCTCTGTTTCTCTATGGCGAACAACGTCATTTCATTCTCCGTGCACTAAGGTTATCCATTTATTTTGGAATTTTGAATTGTATCTACCCTTTTCGCGGAGGCGACGCCATTTTGTCGTTAATACACAGCTGATTCGTGTTCTCGCGTAATCTCGTTAGGCGGAATGTGAATGGAACAGCCTTTGTTTACCTCGCAGGGTGTGATTGGAACAGCCAATATTTACTTCCGGTGTAACGGAAAAATATTTTTGAGAGAAAATTTTAATATCGGGAGCTTTCAGAGGCATATCGGTAGACGTGAGACCGGCTGCCGAAACCGGTAGCCTCACGGTGACACCGGGAGGGTTAACAACTCTGGTTACAACAGCGAAACTAGAAGTTGCTATGTATCCATTCATAAAAACTGCGCGCCACAGGAAATTTTTATGAATGAACCGAATCGTGAATTTCGAATGTCAGTTTAAGTGCTCTGAGATTAAAGAAGCAAAGTATCTGTTAAAAGATATTAAATAAATAGAATAAACACATAAAACGATGTAGTTGATCATGAAATGGACACTGTATCGCCACATGAATGGATTATTTTTTGTGCCTTCGTATTAATAACTGGTAAGCCGTACGCGTTTTTAACGATAGTCTGGATCATTGCGATTCTTTTCATACAAAGTAGTCTCCTTAATGTAAGAGTCTGGTTGAAACAGCCTTTTTTCAAGATGGCTTTACCCGACAGCTAGAAGGCAGAGAACCTGCCTTAAAAACTAAAGCACTAACAGTGTGAACTCTCAGTGAACAAGAGTGACATCAGGTGCCCGGAAGAGTAGGCATGTCCTGCTCTGTGCACAGCACCCGTCACAATGTCAGTGGGTCAACCCAGGGTAAAGTCGAAACCGGTAATGTCAAATCAGGGAAGACGCGAATCTAGCTGAAAATGTCAGTTTTTATTTGTGACACTGACATTTCATATCTATCTATGATGCCGTGGTGACGGCCATAGAATTTCTGAAGGGACGAAAGCAATAAAGGCTGAACATATCCCTGACTCAGCAGTTTTTGTGACAGTGCTTTTGCTCTTTCCACAAAGTCACTGTATGTACTGCACACTCTACAGTAATGAATTGAATTGTGAAATATATACTCCATATGCTGGGGATGTAGGTATATTGCTGCAGAGAAAGGGAAAATTCACAATTGGAAAGTCAAAATCATCACGTTTGTCATATAATCTAGATTTCAGACGTCCATGTTCGTCAATGTACAACAAAAGGTCAAGGTATGAAGCAGAATCGGATGTATCGGTTGTCTCTTTAATTTCAAGTTCACTGGGGTAGATACGATGTAAATATTCTTTAAATTTTGGGTTATCAAGAGAAAGTACATCGTCTATATATCTGAAGCTGAAATTAAAAGTCTGTGCTAGCTGTTTTGTTTCTGTTGTATCAGCCCTTGTAAAAACTTTGCTTCATACGAAAAAAGGAAAAGGTCAGCTAAAAGTGGCGCACAATTTGTTCCCATAGGAATCCCTATTGTCTGTTGAAAAACACGGCCTCCACATTCAACAAAAATGTTGTCGATCAAAAATTCAAGCATCTTAATCACGTCATTTTCACTGTATTTCTTGTTTGACTCAGTGTGGTTCTTTACAAAATATGTTTTATCTTTTCCTATTACCAGATAGGAATACTTGCGTTCTCCGGTTTTTGTACAGAAACATTGATGTATCAGATCGGAAAGTACTGTTTTAAGTTTATTATGGGGAAGAGTTGTATAAAGGGTAGAAAAATCAAACGTTTGAATGCTATTGCAGTATACGAGACTGTTTGAGGAGAGCTGTTCAAGGAGATCTTTGGAATTTTTAAGAATCCACATCTGATTCACGCCTCTCGTGGAATAGGTTTTTTCGCAGTAGCTTTTTAGACCATCTCTAACTGCAGTCAGTAAAGTGGTAAGGAGTTTGGATAGGGGCTTAGTGGTGCATCTGGCAGATCCTGCAATGAATCTCTGTTTGTAGGGATTCTTGTGAAGCTTAGGCACCCAGTAAATATAAGGGAGATAACTGTTATTCTCATCAATTTTGATACCGAATGATGCTAACACAGAAGTGTGATTTGTGATTATCTCGTCCCTTGATAATGTAGTTGGGGAATAAGTAGGATTGCCAGATGAAGTGTCAATATCCATCTCCTTAACAAGACAGTCTAAATAGTGTTTCTTGCATACAAACACAATATTGTTAGAAGCTTTGTCTGCAGGTACTATGACGTATTTTTCCTTGAGGTTTGTCAATGTTTTACCAACAAGAGGGTCATCAAATATGCTGGGCGTTCTAGTTTTCATAAATGTTTTCAAGCGCCGGATACGATTCATGATTAATGACTTAATCGACCTGATCCAGTCAGACAATGTCTCCACATCTTCCTTTTCTTTCTTCGCCCACATTCTGGCATAGTCTTCAACTACATCCATCATAATTTTGAAGTTATACTTCCAGTTGATGTGCTGGGGTTCACGGAATTTTGGACCTTTTGAAAAATATCTCGTAATTTTTGGTTTCCAACGATATCTAGGTCACCCGTTATCACGTGTCCAGCAGGACTATAGTTGAATGGGGAAGAGGAGCAGGTGCAATCTGGTGGTTTGGCTTTAAAGTCATCAATCTGGAAATCACGCAATACCCGTTTGTGATTGAAAATAGTGGTTGCAATAGATTTAGTGTAGGAATAAGAGGTAAGTGGAACAGATTGGTCTTTGAAGTAAGGAGGAATGTTAGATTTCACTGTTTTGTTGTGCAGAATGTTGGAGAGATTAATGGCATCTAGGCCTTTGTTAGCAAACTGAAGTTTAAGAAATGATCGGTTTTCAGGTTTATTTGCAGAAGTTGTAACAGGTTTGAACAGTCTGTGATTGCCGATGTCCATAACGATAGCTGTTAATTTATATTCCAGAGAATGCCAGTCAGTCACAGTTGAATCTAAACATACTTTGTAAAACGAATGAAGTTTCGAAAGTGGCAAGGAATACAATTTTGTACGAATGTGATGAATACTTATACTTAAATGTTAGTCTTGAGATTACAGCATTCTTCATATAAATATTTTTCAGATGAAAGATCTAATTACTTTGGAATACTGTAGACACAACTTATTCGTGATGTTTGTTTATTATCATGCAGGTCGTATTATGGTATGGTCAATAACTAAAGTTCCAGTTGATCAATCCTTATTAAATTTTTAACACAATGTTCCTTAGCACAAAAGGAAGGCTTGGAATGTTTTTTGTAATTCTGGCCCCTCTCGTTTTCAAAAAAGGGACAAATTGGGTGTTTTGATATATTGGGCTGTACAATCGTTATTATTTATCAGTTCTTCTGTGTACTCCTGAGGAAATTTCCATTCTGCACTACATCAACAGATTTCACGTCATATGTAATTAATGGGTCTCAAAAGGGGCAAATCTCAAAAATAATAATTTCTTATCTTTTGTCCGATTTTGATGCAGTTTTTTGCAATGGGTTCCTTGTGGAAAGTTATCATAGCGCTTAACAATTAGATTTTTGATAACTTGTTTACTTTTAGAGCTATAAGGGGCCAGATGGGGGCCAAAATTGCAAATGCGCATATACCTAAAATTTTAATTTTTTATTGGATTTTGATCGTTTTTTTTCATTTGATTCTTCTTGTTGTAAGCTTTCTGTAGTAAATTAATTGATTTAGCATATCTCTTACTGTTTTTGAGCTGTAAGGGTCAGTGGGGCCAAAATTGCAATTTTTCCAAAAAAAAAAAAAAAATGTACAGTAAACTTTTTTTTGTCATCGGATTTCAATGGGATTTTTTTCTGTGGATTCCTGTTTTTGTAAGCTTTTGGTAGCATGCCAACAGATATTGCATATCTCTTCCCGCTTCTGAGCTTAAAGGGGTCAAAGGGGCCAAAATTGCAATTTTTCAAAATATGCAAAATCTTTATTTTTGTGGGATTTCAATGGGATTTTTTCATCTGATTCCTCTTGTAAGCTTTTGGTAGTATGTCAACAGATTTTGTGTAACTCTGTTTCTGAGCTTTAATGAATTAAAAGGACTAATTTGTGTTCCATAGGCCTACTTTGTGTACAGCTAATTACTGTGTCAAGCTCTTCAGTGTTCGAAATGCTGCTGTCGTATTATGCTGTGCTCGGCGTAGCCCTTTATTGTTTTATGGTACAAGCTTTCTGTTTTCTCAAACTATGTTTTCTTTTGGGATTGATTTGCCCTGCAGAGGACATTGAACACATTCTTTATCAGGCATGTGTTACTATTCTTCTTGTGACAACAGAATGTCAACACCTTCCTCTGTCACTTCATAGTTATCCAAATCTATTATGAAAACAAAATTAATTTATATTACAGTTTAGTATCTTTACAAACAAAAGACAAATTCTACCTATCCTTATTATCTAAAAATATATATTTTGAAGAATACACAATCATCAAAACACCCTGCGCTCCTCAAATTAAAAGGTCTAAACTGCAAAAAGAAGTAGGTATATACTGGTCCTTAACAAATGTTCCAAAAAATGAAATAAAAATGTTATCTCATCATCTTTTTCTATTATCAGCCTTTGAAAATTCTGTGTTTTTAAGCAGATTAAAAATAATTTAATCTTTCAATTTACTTAAAGCTTAGGCCAAGACAAGTTATTTCTATGTTTGGCGTCAGCGCGCGCACTGAAAAGTGTGGGATTTTAGGAGAAAACAAAGGATATTTTTCGGTTTTCCGATTAAAATCCAAATATTTTGGTGTTTTTCTGCCATCGTTGAATTTTTTGTGCGTCCAATATACCATCACCTGAACGATTCTAGCTTAAATGCATCAAAATGTCTATTTGAAGAGATAGAAAAGGGTCTTTATGAGCCTAACGCCAGGATGATAACATTTTTACACAAGTAAGGTACAATAGTGATAGAAATATGGCGATTTTAGCAAGTCCATTATAGAAGGTACTGAATAATAACAAAACAAGACCTAAATTCAGCTGCATTCCAAAATGCTAGGTCCTCTCCTATTATTCTTGGTGTGCAGGTAATCAAGTGTGATGGTTTAATTTTCTCTATTCTTGAATCTATAACGTCAATAAAGCCATGTACTGATAAATTTTGCTAGTTAAAAACATTGCTATTTATATTTTGATGGTTACTTGTCAAATATAATAACTTTGTGGTTTTGTAAATATAAATTAAGATTTATTTACAATAATTATTTTGTAGTATGAACTTAGTGGAAATGAAGAACGATTGATTGATTGATTGATGTTTTACGCCAACTTCAGCAATATTTCAGCTATATGGTGTCGAGAACTGTTAAGTAATTTGAGCAATTATAATAAATATATAAAATATCAATATAAAACCATTAAAGCTTTATACAAGTAAAACAAGAATGTACAATATAAAAAAACATGAGAAATGACAGTTTAACTGTTACAATATTACAACTATAAAGTAAATCCATTTAAACTTACTAAATAAATTGATTGCTTTTAAAAATTGAACGATTTTGTCGCCAGCGCCATTTGTAAATAGGTCTTAAGACAATCAGCTGAATAAAAATCACGCCTGATATCGGCAACATCTACACATTCAATTAAAACATGTTGAATTGTATAAAGACAATTGCATGGAATACATTGAGGTCGATCATCACTGTTGAGGATAAAAGTATGTGTTGTTCTAGTATGTCCTATGCGACATCGGGTCAACAGTACCTGTTCCCTACGGTTTTTACCGCAGGAACTGACTTGTTAACCGACGTCTGACTTTATTCCATTCAGTATATTATTTATTTGCAGATCCCATTTGGCCTGCCATAACTCTAAAATGTATTTAGCGATTAAAGGCTACGGTTCGGTACTGGACAATCCGCCATCTCGTCATCTAGTGCATCCTTGGCTTCCTGGTCAGCAACTGTGTTTCCATAGATCCCCACATGACTAGAAATGAAGAACGAAAAACTGGCTGTATGACCCTAGCCCGGAGGCAGAATAGCTGTCAAATCCATCTGGCTTCAAGGAATTTTGTCACCTGTTGCAAAGATTGATTGATTGATGTTTTACGCCAACTTCAGCAATATTTCAGCTATATTGTGGCGAGAACTGTTGGGTTTATTGAACAATTTTAATAAATACATAAAATATTACTATAAAACCATATAGCTTTATACAAGTAAAACAGATGTGTAAAATGTTAAAAAACATAATTAGTAATTTTTGGTTTAACAATAACAATATTAGAAATTAGAAACTTGTTTAAAATTGATCCATTTAAATCTTACTAAATAGATTGATTGCTTTTAAAAATTGAACGATTTTGTCGCCAGCGACGTTTGTAAATAGGTCTTTAAGACAATGAGCAGAATAAAAATCACGCCTGATATCGGCAACATCTACACATTCAATTAAAACATGTTGAATTGTATAA
>MJUU01012134.1:0-11981 GCA_002080025.1 Modiolus philippinarum | reverse complement strand
ATGCTCGTTAAGGCTAAACTAAAATCACCTGTAATAGGACAATTTAAGACCTGTCCAGACAAACGATGTCTTTTGTGCAAATACAGTCTTACAACATCGACATTTGAGAGCACAGCAACTGGCGAGAAATTCAAAATTTTCGGCAATTTGTCCTGTAAATCCGACAATGTGATATATATGATTACGTGTGCGGTATGTCAACAGCAATATATTGGCGAAACAAAAAATTCACTAAATCTCCGTATTAATTTACATCGTAATCACATAAAGAAAAAGGAATTAACACAGGCAACGGCTGTCCATTTCAACAGCATAGGTCATAGCTGGACAGACATGCAAGTTGTCGCAACTGACCAAAATAAATCTTGGAATGAGACAAAGCGACAAGCAAAAGAGCGGTTCTGGATGCAAAAAATTAAATCCAGCTTAAATATTAAAACCTGAATTTTGAGATGATTAAAATTCTAAAAGCAGCAGGAGATTTGTGTTAAAATTTATAAATAACACATTTTCCAATTGCAGATATTATCCTTTCTGGGTTCACTACAATGTCTTCAATTGTTGATTTTGTTAAATACTTTTAGATATACAGTAACTGACAAAAGTTTTTTCTTCATCTCCCTCCGGACATTCATCTCGTATTACATTTGTGATAACCAGCGTCTACAATGTAGCTGTTATTGTTTGGTTCAGACTTTTTTGTACATACGTTTTGTTTGTTTTTTTAATTGTGTTTTGAAAAAGGCCCGGATAGGGGCTGAAATATTAACTGTATTATTTGTGTGATGTTCACTTTTGTCTATTGTATAATTATATTCTTCTCACAAAGTGTGTATCCTGTCGGGTTCAGTACGTCGGGAATTTTGGTGTTGTTGCTTTGTTTATAGATGTTTATAGGGAACTACCAATTTGCAGATCTAACAATGTTGGGCTGATTTTCAGACGTATATATATATATATATTCGTGAATGAATGATAAAGTCTACGAGGCAATAATGAAAAAAATAGTTGAATGAAAATATAATATATAGTTACATTGCATTGTGTTGATGTCCTGCTAAATCGTCCTTTTGTGTATAATTCAACTTTCTTTCCTGCACATGATGTGCCGTTGAAGTAGAGAATGCTCCCTGTAAAATATTGTAACAAACTTTTGCAGTAAGAAAATAGAAAAAAAAACAATATAAATGATACATTAAGCTATAAAATTATTTTCTGATAAATAAAAGATAACGTAAACACAGCTACAAATTCCTTTTCGGGCTGACATCTACAGAATTACGTTTACTACATTCGTTACTTTGTTATTTTATATATTGGAATACAGTTACAATTATAGATATATGGTTGCTTGTAAGTCAATGTCATAATCAATCGAAAATATTTCGTTTCATGTAAACAATACAAAATAATTATCAATAAATAATGGATTAATGGATGAAATATTACACTTAATTTAACAAATTAACGAATATCAGTTTTAACAAATAATTCTGATCGCGTTTTCATAGTTATTTTTGCAAAAGTACATGTTATGTTAAATATTTTATAAATAGTATTGCTGATAACAAAACAATAAATTTTCTTTCGCTTTGTAATTATATAATCAATATGCTTTAAATTCAACAATATTTTACGCTTTGTAATTACATAATCAATATGCTTTAATTCCATTATATTTTTTCCGTGCATGCACGTAAAATATAATAGCAGACTATTGTGAAACACCCGTATGCGCATTTCATTCACATTATATTCGTTAAAAATAACATTTTAGCAGTATTTTTTCTTAAAATTGTGTTATCAAATAATCGTATTAAATGTGGTACCGTAACCTATTGACAAGTGTTTTATATAATTTACAGCAATTAACTGAATAAACTAAATTCACAGTAAGTTAGGTATTTAGTTATTCATCGATGCCTCTGCTAGTGGACTGTTAGTTCTCGAGGGTATTCACCAGCCCAGTGCTCAGTACTTCGGCGGTGACCCAAGGGCCGATTTTATTTCGAATCTTGCAGTATCTAAATTTTTGTACTAAGGAGTATCTCCCTCATGCAAAGCTCTCCTTAGCTTATTTTGCTTTACATTTAGATCATATTGGTTATTTGTTCGACATCATCGTTTAGTTTAAGGTCTCCAAAACGATTTGATTTTATCTGCACTGAAGAGACGTAAGTTGTCGATATGGGCATATGTAAAAATAATTTTACATGATATTAATTTGGTTGTAATAATTATACCCCCTCAAACAAAGTTTGGGGGGGTTTATAGGAATCACCCTGTCTGTCTGTCCGTCCGTCTGTCTGTCTGTCTGTCCCTCCGTCTGTCCGTCTGTCCACACTTCTCGTAAGCGCAACTCCTCTTAAACCACTTGAAGGAATTTGATGAAACTTCACACAAAGAAAGAACACTATTAGGATATGTGCATGAAGGAATATAATTATTGTCCGAAACCAGGAAGGGGAGATAATCCGACTTTGACTTTTCGTTGATTCCCCATGTATTGGTTACCTCGTAAGCGCAACTCCTCTTAAACCACTTGTGCAACTCCTCTTAAACCACTTGAAAGAATTTAATGAAACTTTACAAAAAGTAAGAACACCATATGGAGATGTGCATGAAGGCATATAATTATTGTCAGAAACCAGGAAGGGGAGATAATTCAACTTTGAGTTTTCATTGATTCCCTACGTATGGGTTACCTCTTACGCACAACTCCTCTTAATCCACTTGAAGGATTTTGATGAAACTTTAGACAAAGAAAGAACACTATATGTAGATGTATAAAATGTCAAATAGGCTGAAAAGGGTGAATTTTATATTTGTCTGATTTAGACAGAGTCTTTTCATTGGAACCCTTGTGAAAAGTTTTTTTCTTGAAGATTATATCATTGTGTCCACACTTGTACTGTGTCTGCACCTGTATTGTGTCCACACCAACTTAATTTTGCACTTACCATATCGATTCAGGGTTCAATGAGCGGGGGGTATCTTTGGCTGCCATTCGGCGATAGCTCTTGTTGATACTACATAACTAATTGAACTGTAAATTTACTTGAATGTTTTATTTAATTGACAAATGTTGTCATTAAAAAAGAAGATAAATACACATAAAAAAAAATACAGTGAGTTCTGTATTTGGTTATTAGTTACTTTTTGTGTTTGAAATTTTATTTCTGAATGGGGTAAAATGAGAAACATTTATTAATTAAAGTGTTTACATATAGTTTCTCGTTCATGTAGGAGTAAAAGTCTCATGCACATTTAACTTACTGATGAGATTGGGAGAAACTTTTGTTTCAAATGTTTAGTAGTTCTAGTTGATAAATCTATGCCGGTTATTTTTCCAAACATAACTAAGCATACAAACAGTATTTCAAAATATTTACTAAAATATAATTCTTCGCAAGGCTCAAATTTTTGTAAGTGTCAACCAAAGACTAGAGATGGATACAATGTCAGTAAATTAATGACAATCATATTCATGCCGAGTCCAAAATACTGATTAGTGTAACTACATGCATAATTCTAAACACTTTATCTGCCAAAAATGCAAATAAGAAGTACAATATGTTTAAAATCAATTTTGAACATCAAATTTTTGCTTTGTGTGAGTTTCGCTTGTTTAATTATCAATATTAAAGCCAAAGAAACCAAATTATGACAAATATATATACAATATATGTACATTGTCGGAAAATATAAAATTTATTTGACGAGCTTATGAAACAGGAAGAAATGCGAGGTTTACCGAGCATTTCTCACCTGTTTCGCAGCGAGTACAAATAAATTTTATATTTCCGACAATGTACGTATATTGTTTTTATCCTGCAATTATTTAAACCATATTTAAAAATGCATTTTCTTAGTGAAGCGGGACCAGGAAGACAGTAAACAACTTCGGCCATTTTGGTATAATCCCTGACGTCATAAGAGAATTTACACTGTGACGTCAAAGTATTCGAGGTTTCAAACCAGTCGCCCCGCCTTTTCTTCATTCAAAATCGTGGACCAGTTACCAGTCTACCCTACGAATACGAAAAAAAAATATTCGTAGGGTCGTATTCGTCTAGTAAATACCACCATTGCAGGATAAATCTAAACTATCCCCATTTACCTATGTTTTGAAAATTACTGAGTATTGACAGAGAATGGATCTCGAGGACTTCAAGTAAGTCATAAAAGCAGACAGTAATGTGAATTGATGTTAAAACCTAAAATCCAATCCTTACAATAATATGATCTATTTAGTCACATGATTGAAACTTTGTACTACTTTTACTTTTCATAACAATAATTACCTCTCGACTTAAAGTCATGATGTAGCAGATCAGTTTGAAGATTTTGCCGTGCAAGATCATCTGTACTGTTTAATGACCAATTACAGGATGGCGTTAATTTAACAGGTTTCCATCCACATAAATTGTCTTGTTCAAAATCACACCTTTGCAATGGCGATATAGGTTCTGAAATGGACAAATTGTACTTTAAACTGGGTGTACCACTGATTCTCGCCTTGTTTTTTTTATTTAGAGAATCAATCCTGGTTGTATTAAAATTGAGTGTATAAAGAGGTTGGATCTCAATTATTTGCCTTCAGCTTGTCTGGTATTTCATATTGACGGGTCAGTTATGATATTCAGCCTTAGTGAAAACAATTAAGTTAAATATTTCATTAAACTTTTGATTTTCTTTTTAATTTTGATACAACTTAAAAAGCTACTCCCTTGTCAAATTTATTGAGAATCGATGGATTGCAAGACATACATATTTGATACAACTTAAAAAGCTACTCCCTTGTCAAATTTATTGAGAATCGATGGATTGCAAGACATACATAAGTTAATTTGGGTGATCCGACTTTTTTATTTTGAATGTACACGATCACGATGATTACTAGATCATTGAAGAGCAAGAGAAAAACAGTTTCGTTCTATTTAACCTTTTACACTTTTAGTTAATATGTGAACATTGTATTTATATAGTTGAAAAAGATCTCCGAAATGTGTATTCTTATACTTAATATCTTATAAATACGATACGCTTTAATTTTCATTTACAGGTTCCTATTTTTTTTACAATCTGAGGGTTGTTCCAAAAAGGACCCAAAAAAGAATTTCCTCACAGTAGATTTTTCTCTCGAATCCGTCTATTCTCTGCAGTTCTTTTATATCAAACTAGTACTGCTAATTGTTGCTTCATACTTTTCTTTTCTATTCCATTTGTCAATAATTTATAAAGCTTGTAAAATTTATCATTATTTTTTGAATGGGAATTACCTTTTGTCCAGTCTTACTAAACTGTAAAACGCTGATTTTTTTACATTAAAAAATTGCTAATGTTTTATAAAATATTGATTGATTCCCTAAAAGCTCGACAATACATAGGAAAACTCTCGCACATAGGTCCATTTTCTAAATCTGTGTTACATGGAGAAATGTCTTTCAAACTGGCACTTCTTTATTCAGAGTTTCAGTATATATGCGTTGCTCGTGTTACAGTATTTTGCAATTACATTTGCTAATTTCATTAAAATTGCGTTTTCAAATAGTCAGTTGCCATTAATTATCATACAATAGCATAAATATCCTCTTTTTTATAATATAATTAGATTATGAAGATACACTTGTTTATCAAATGAAATAAATATTGTTTTTATTTGCAATTCTCTGGTTATCAAAAAGAATATATAGACTATTTTCAAACAAAATTATACCACAATCCTGTTCATCATCACCATGGAAACAGTCATAGATCATGTCACATTTTCTGAAGCTGTCAATACATGCTCCAGAACGGCATCTGTACTTGAAAGGCTCTATACAAGATTCGGATGGTAAATCTAGGTATAAATAAAATAATAATGTTTTTAATTAAACATAAACACACACAAAAAAATGCACTAACAGTTTTGAATGTGTATTACATTGTCATTGAATTATTGAAAACAAGATTGGTCTGTCTGTTGTTCATGTTCACGTGTTTAAGATCAGGAAAATTTAGTAAATACCAATTAAAATTGTAAATGTAATTAGGCTACTTGCTGACATTTTAGTATGCCATAAATAGTGCAATTTACTATCCAACCTTGTCGTAAAAATGGCAGACAATCTGTAAAACCACAAAGAACTAAAAGCTGTAGCTACTGTTAAGTTCATTTCTTAATAAAAGTCCATGTCGATTGATTGATTGATTGAATATTGTTTAACGTCTACTCAGCAATATTTCAGCTATATCAAGACGAGAACAAGTTTGTTGATAAATAATCACTTTGGGGTATGGAAAGGGCCATGGGACGGGAAATTCTGACTGCCACTGGAAAAGTAGGGTGAAATCGTCAAGGGCGGGGAATTTAGCCTTGTAGCCGATCACCTACGGACCACCCCAAAAAGAGCTTGCTACAAGGGTTCTTTAACGTGCAGGAAGCGTGGCATTTCTCCCCACACGTGGACCTGAGTTTACATCCCATCCGAAAGATGGGTTGTGTATTTATTAATCCCGCACAACCACGGAATGGGTCCTATTTCTATATCCCGGGACCCTCGGGGTCAGCCTCCGTTTAGGAGGGGTCACACCCCGCAAGCCGGAGATACTGGGTCCTATTTCTATATCCCGGGGTTCCCTCGGGGTCCTCTGTTAGGATGGCTCATACTCCAAGCTCAGAGGATGCTGCGGGCCTAAGTCCATGTCGACAAATTATGTCTCTTCAAAAGGGCCTGTAAGTCTCGTACAATTTTTGAACTTCCGGGATCAAAAATTGTACCCGGAAGTTACATTAAAAACATAGATATATGACGTTTCAAACAGAAAATTGAACGTCATAATCATCAGACGTCATTGTTTGGCGGGAAACGTTTTATCGTAGATTCTCGTGAGTCACATGACGAGACTTACAGGCCCTATGTACAAAAAAAAATCAAAACATTAAAACAATGCCATATGTATACATGGGCAAATGTGTAATTTTAGCCAAGTGTTTAAGGTAGATCAAGCTTTTAAAAAATATCATACAGATTTTTTTTATTTTGAGATATTTTGTAGGTCTTAAATGAAATAAAAGGGACAACAGGAAACACCTACAATGACTGAAAATTATAATTACATGCCACAATCTGCTAGGGAACTACACGGGAAAAACACAAATAAGACAAACGTAAACAACGATAGGAACTCGGGACAGCCGGACTTGGTACCGGCACTAGCAAAAGCCAGCGGTAGGGTTAAACCGGTTTATTGGTACCCAAACCTCCCTTTTATCTGTCCCGTTTCCTTATAGTAGAGTATACATACGAATAAAACCCAATACAGGTAGACTACTAACTCCATGACCACAATCTTGAAAGAAGAGAATATGACAATACGTAATTTTGAAAGATGGGTCAAGGGGTGCTCGCCGCTAATCTTCCGGCTAGCTAAAGGAGCCTAGTCTGCTGGTAGAACACTGTCGCACTACGGAAGAAAAATCAAATTCGAAACTTTCCGCAGGATTAAGTCAAGAATCATCATATATTTCAGTAGACATCGGCAGTATCAGTGAGAGGCCAGTATGTATGTAAAATTTTCAGGTCACTAGATTTTAAGGCTAATTTAACGGATGCAAGCAGAGTATCTTGTCAATATCCCCTATTACGCAATGAATGTAAGTTACGTCCCAGCTTTTCCGGATTTTCAATTAGTTTCTGGCATTTGAACAACATTACCGTCAAAACGGGAGTTAGAAATGCCTTACTAAGCTGTTTAGTCTATAAGTTAAAAAATAGAATAAAAACGATGTCGCCGATCATTTTTTCCTGTTATCTGGTTTGAAAATCAGATCAAATTCAGTGTTTTTCAGCAATACTTACAATGAATATATCGGGAACTGTGAGAACATGCTTTAGGCCATGGGCTGAAATCATTTTCCGTGCAGCCCCCCTCCCCCCCCCCACCAAACTTCCTATCTAGACCGTTTTTTTTCAGTCCTCCTATATCCCCTCTTCAAAATAAAACATGTTAACAGGAACATAACCTACACACATAGACAGTATAGGGCCACTTTTATAGTACACCGCGAAAAATTCTTGTATTTTCGTTTTAACCTAGGTTTCATCTTTTAAGCCCCATAATTATCTAATGAAAAGTAATATGTAGTGAAATTTGGTACCAAATTAAAGCTAATTTAATATCCTTTACAATGAACTCAAGTTTTGGCACTTAACGCTATTTTTATGATCTGGGGATACAAAAAATGTACCCCTCCCCCTGCAAAAAAAATAGCGAAAATGACAATTTTAGGCTGTCAATTCCTTTCAGATAAACAACCCTCGTCATTTGATCTAGTTTTTATGCTTAACTTATCTGTTGTGATACAATGTTGGAAAATAAAACCATTAATGTTCACAAAATTTTGATTTTCGGTATAAAATTATTGAAAAATGTGAATTTTCGGAATTTTAGATTTTTTCACAATTTCGACTTTTAACTTTATGGTCGTAAAAATTTGAATATATATTTAATAATTGCCGATGTAATAATGATTTATAATATGCTAGCAACAAATCGTGTGCAAACATTTTAGTTTCAAACGTCTTATAGGTTCAGAAATGTCAAAATTAGCACCCCTCCCCCTAAAAATTAAGGGAAAATATAAAATATTTAGGCTCTAAATGATTAAAGAATAATGTTTTATTGGAATTCTACTGTGTATTTCACTAAAACTGACATGCAGAAGATCATGTAAGTACATTTAAACCTTTTAAGAGGTCTCTTTTTTATTCTTTTGCTCGAAATTGTATGCAAAATTTCTGCTGTTTTGACATTTATATGCAAATACTTCATGAAATTGATATATAACTTGAAAATGTTGATTACTTTAAACATATTTTATTAACCAACTCTATAATTACAGTAACATCATATACATGTACATGAACAAAAATTAAAAGAAGATTAATAGGATCCGGAAACAAGATGACATATCTTATATTAATCCGTATCCAAAAATAATACATATCTGATTACAATTTATTTTTTGCTCAAGGTGTAGTTTTCCAATATGACATGAAATTTCATTACAAAAGATCAGACATACAAGTTATAGTGCAATATTTTAAGAATAGAAATAGGGATAAGATGTGTAAATGGGGCAAGTAAGTGCATAGGAAAAAAAAGAAAACAAAAAAATAATAAATAAATAAATAAAATAAAATAAATAAATACTTAAATAAATAAATAACAGCTAAATAAATAATAAATAGTAATAGTTAATAATCAAAAAAAAAGAAAGGATTGAAGAGATATCAAGAAGAAAATCTTTTACTACTTAAAATATAACTCTGCACATTTGTAAATATCATCTTGTTTTGCTCCAGTGTTAAATTGTTCGAACCAAACAGAAGTAGATCTGTATTAATAGTTTCTGAAATTTGAAGAGACAGTAAAAATCTTAACCTAATTTCATCATATCGTTTCATCATAATGTTGATTAGATATCCTTTCATCATATCTAAGCCATAAGAAAATATGTTTTTAAGCATTTTTAGAATACTTACAATCTCATAAATTACAAACATATAACCCCTTACCACAAATATTCAACACAATTTATTTCATATTATTCAGCTTGAAAGCTTAAACATTGTTTAAAGGTCCAATAACATATCATTTCAAATACAAAAATACATAGAGACTCCCATATATCACAAATAAGATCATGTGTGTGGTTTATGGACAGTAATACAACAATTAAACTTTGAATTTTGTAAAATTCCGAATTGCTGAAAAATTCCATTTTTCACGAAAAGCGCCCAAAATATATACAATTTTACCCATACTTTGGCGTAAAAATTGCATATTGCGATATATAAAATACATTTTTTTAAAGAAAGTAAAACGTTAGTATGTTTTGTTCATATAAATGTACAGACATACATATTCTGGGGATTTTTAAGCATCATTTTCATGGGGAAGGGGTAAAATTTTCGGTATTCAGAGTCACATTGAACACCCCTTGTTCTTCTAAACATTGTTTTTATATAGCTTATATATCGGTTAGAACAATGAATTGGCATATCTGCATATTAATCCTCAAGATTTGCCACATATAACTATTTAAAAGTGAATTTTGGACAAATCTGTAATGCTGAAAATTCCCATTTTTCGTCAGTTCTGTACAAAATATTCAGTTTAAGCTGCAAGTGGGACTTAAAATGAACAATCTTGATAGAAATTATGCAACATTGTTATATCCAATGCAGATTTTGTGTGTTTTGGTTATTTTTATGCAAATATAGTAAAAAAAAAATGACTATCATATGGAAAATGTTTTGGGGTAAGGGTAGGTTTTCGGTATTTAGAGTCACATTAAACTCTACTTGTTTTTCTAAACAGTGTTTTAAGACAACTTATGTATCGTTTAGAACAATTAAATGGCATAGTTGCAGATGAAGCCTCCAGATTTGACATATATTACGATTTAACAATGAACTTAGGAGAAATCTGAAATGTTGAAAATCCCATTTTTCATCAGTTTTGACCAAATATTGAGTCAATAAGTCAATAAATGGCTGTTCAAATACCGAATCATGATGTAATTCATGCAACATTGTCATATATATAACACACATTTTGCGTGTTGTAGTTATTTTTATGCGAACTTAGACGAAAAATTGACAATTTTAGGGAAAATTTGTTGGGGTAGGGGTAAGATTCTCTGTATTCAGAGTCACATTAAACACCCCTTGATATTCTAAATACTGTTTTTAGACAACTCATGTATTGCTAAGAACAATTAATTGGCATATCTGCAGATATATCATCCAGATTTGCCATATATAACGGGTTAACAGTGAA
Organism: Modiolus philippinarum; assembly: GCA_002080025.1. Taxonomy (NCBI): domain Eukaryota; kingdom Metazoa; phylum Mollusca; class Bivalvia; order Mytilida; family Modiolidae; genus Modiolus; species Modiolus philippinarum. Next base: position 1,148 of record MJUU01012134.1, on the reverse strand, counting down.
TTTTGGCCAAATCTGAAATGTTGAAAAATCCCATTTTTCATCAATTTCGGGCACAGTATTAAGTTTAAGTCAACAAATGGCTGTTAAATTACCAAATCGTGATGTAATTCATGCAGCATTGTCATATTCAACACACATTTTGCGTGCTTGAGTTAATTTGTTGCGAACATAGACAAAAAATTGACAATTTTAAGGAAATGTGTTGGGGTAGGGGTAAGATTTTTGGTATTTTGAGTCACATCAAACACTTCTTGTTTTTCTTAACAATGTTTTCAGACAACTAATGTGTCGCTTAGAACAATTAATTGGCATACCTGCAGATATATCCCCCAGATTTGGCATATATAACGATTTAACAGTGAAATTTGGGCAAATCTGAAATGTTGAAAATTCCCAGTTTTTCATCAATTTTAGGCAAAGTACTGAGTTTAAGTCAACAAATGGCTGTTCAAATACGAAATCATGGTATAATTTATGAAGCATTGTCATATTCAACACACATTTTGCGTGTTCTGGTTAATTTTATGCTTACATAGACAAAAAATTGACAATTTTACAGTAAATTTGTTAGAGTAGGGGTAAGTTTTATTGATGTATGATGTTTATACTACATAAGAATGGCCATTAGTTGCAAAAAGGAACAGTAAATTTAGTTATGCCATACACGTACAACAAATTCAAACATTTCTGGGAGTCAAAACTTGTCACAAAGTAAATACCAAGATTGAATGTTCTGACGAAGTGTGTTTTAGCGGACTTGTTCACAACCAAATGATCCATGTCTTGCAACTGTTCGTTTGTATAACAAAAGATCGATGGCACCCGATTTTCATGATTTTTCATTTCCTGGACAAATGTATGATAATTCTTCAAGCCGATAACTTTAGTCATTTCGTCTGTTGCAGTGTATTCAAAGGTTCTTTTTCCTTACAATTAAGATAACGAATTTGTTTGTTGTCTCTGGGACCTGATATGAAATTGATGTTTTCTACTTCTTTACGAATTCTATCTATGGACGTTATTTTTCAGCTTTGGTTCTCATCTTGTCCATAGTTTTCGGATCTGCGTTGCAGAATTTCTGAGCTCTGGTATTCGGGAACTGCCCGATGTACTCGTGGACAGCTACATTGGAATGGTTTAGTTGCTGC
>MJUU01012132.1:0-10069 GCA_002080025.1 Modiolus philippinarum | reverse complement strand
CAAAACTGGTAGATTCTTTAAAAAAAGATTCGTCACATGTATTTGATTTTATTTTTTACTTGTAATTCGGACAAACATGTCACAAAGTATAACTTTTTGGCAAATAAAACCTTTTTCCCATAATACTGTCGGAAAGAAGTTCCTTTACCATTTGAGATAAAAAACAAAATGTCTGCAGGGTGTAGAGATGTACAATGTATCTATTTAGGTGCTTTGGTTATCATTGAATACCACAGATTATGGCTAGTTGATATATTGAAGTCAAGAACGTAAAATAAAGTATTTAATTTTATAAAAAAAAAGGTCACCTCGTCTTAAATAGTAGTACAGATTCAATAAATCCGAGAGTCCATGAAGTAGATATTTTTATCAGCCCCTGTCATTGGTGGATCCAGGGGGGTAGGGTGCCTGCCCCTCCCCTAGGTTGGAAAATATTTAAAATTCCTAGGTTTTTTCGGAAAATTGGGTTCCGGGGCTCCCCTTCGGAAAATTATGGGTCGGCCCCTCTCCTTAGAAGAAAGTCTGGATCTCAAATCCCCGCTTCATTCATGCACGTCAACTTTTTACAAAGGAACTCTCAGTTAGGTGACCATATGATTTTCAGGGGGATTGTGCAATTTTGCAGATAAAAAAGTTTGTCTCTGTGTGTGCTAGTGAAATAAAGTATTTTAATCCTACTTGTTATGAAAATCAATTATTTAATTTTGATTTGAAGAATAATTATTTTTTGTTGCAAATGCAAATAAATAATTTGATTGAACATTATGTGAAAGCTATAATTTATTCGAGATTTTCGTGAAAATAGAATTTTTTCTATGCAAAATTGGTCAAGCCTCCCATAAAATTAAATGGTCGTCCCATTGTTACAACATCACATCATTGACCCTGCCAAGAGGATCAAACGGGAACTTGACTCGACTTCATTGTCATACATTTCCGTGTTTATTAAGCATCTCTTCGCTAATAAATATAATTTATTAAAAATTATAGATTAGATATTGGAAATATTTTTAAGAAACAAACGAGAAGCTAAAGAAGGATTTTTAATTTTTTGTAATTTTTTGTAAATCTTTATTTAATGGAGACATACTGGAACTGTACTCATGTCTGTCTATATGAAAGAAGAACAGGTAATTTATTGCTTCTCTGCAAACTTCAACTGTAAGCTGATATTTGTCTTCTTATCAGATTATAAATAACATCTGTATTTATAACGGTGATTGAAATGTGTTTTGAATATGTTTCATACGCGTCATTAGACTATATTGCATTACCTCCCACACTCGCAGCCTTGACATTGTACTAAATACCAGACAATGTACCTACCGAACTATGCATGTACAGCGTTACGTATTGGGATTTGATTTGCATGTAAAAATACCTTCTACCCATTTGATTACAGAATTGATTATTAAAACGACAAATAAAAATTTTTAAACCTCAAATTTTCTTTGTACAATTTATTTATAATGAAATGAAAAGGATGAATGTAAAATCTTTAAAGACATTTGAATTTGTATATCACCCCAATAAAAGCGCTAAACCCTACACTAGTTATGATGTCCAACGCTGTTGAATCAATAACCCGACTTTGCCAATATGTAAATTAACGAATTTTAAAAGCAAACATAGTAGTAATAAAGACCTCCGCTTTAAGCAATTGAAAGTCTTGATAATTTTCATAAACTAATCACTCGTGCTTGCATGCAGCTCGGAATTGTTACTCGTTCATGCTGTAAATTTCGGACATTCGCTAAGTCTGATTATATTTGTATGTAATTTGGACCCGGGTTAAGTATTTTAAATATGCGCAAAATATTCCACAAAATTTGGTCAGGGTTTTTTTGCAGAAAAGAATTGCTTCCATAGGAAAAAAAAAAGAAATCTTGTGATATATATTATTTCATATAAAGAGATATAAATTGTTTCATAAGTAGAAATATTATCTCATAATTGTGAGATGTTATCTTATAAGTAAAAGATTTTTTTTTGTTATCTCATAATTATGAGATTATATCTCGACCTAATGAGATATATCTTCAAGATATCCTGATAAAATCTCATAAGAACGAAAAGCACCTCGTGATGATTAGATATTAACTCACAATTTTGAGATCGTTTTCTTGTTAATGCAGTAATGCGCTTCCGTATGATTCATTTTTCATAATTTATTTTTTCATCAATACAAAAATATTGTAAGAATGGTAACGCTGTAACAGCATATTTTTAAGGTTATTTATACATCACTTATATATAGATACGACATAACATTTCAATCAATTTATCGAATCACGTAATCATATGTTTGTGTTAAAAAACGCCTGCATCGACAGTGATTCGATAAGAACTTTTACTGTCTAAAAATTACTATAGTAAGCGCCCACATGAAGTATATTTTGTGTTCATTTGAAAAGCCAATTCGCCAAAATCAAATGGGCCGGTGGTGCGTTCTCGAACTGTTAGGTAAAATAAGTGAGAACCGAACCGCTAGTCTAATACGAACTATCCAAAGACAAGGTAAACATCGGAAAATCAAAGAAACAAAGACGTGAGTACGGCACAAAAAAAAAAAAAAAAAAAAAAAAAAAAAAAAAAAAAAAAAAAAAAAAAAAAAAAAAAAAGAAAGAAAGAAAAGAAAAGAAAAGAAAAGAAAATGAAGACGCACACAATTACAAAGTTGAACAACAAGGACCCTTATAGTAATTATTTGATTAAAAAAACAAGGACAAGGTCTTAAAAATATAAGCATTATCAAAAATATTACGAGCAATTAAAAAAAAAAACAGATTTTATCCGATTCATAGTGCAAAAAGGGAGACAATCAATTTTATTTCAATGTAACTTTTACTTTAATGGCATGTTATTTCCTCAGATTGGCTTTTTCTTTGATTGGCCAAAGGGAGATAATCAAATAATTTAACATTTGCGAGCACAATTACGATATTTCATAAGATTAGGAAAATTGCTAATTGCTTCGACTGATAATGTAAAACACCGAGGATTATGTACCGAACAAATTTGGCAAGAAATTTCACGTGACTTGTTCTCTCTCTAGAGATGAGAAATATTTATCACACCGGTTAGGCGTTGGTTAAATTTTCTAGAAATTGGAGAAATATAGTTTCTACAACGAGAACTAATAAGAAAAATTAAAGGATGTGGAGTGAATGTACATGCGACAAAAACGCATACGATACATAGAAAACTCCATTTTATCAAGGACATGGCTTTTATTCTTGTCTACGCCCGAGGGTCTTCAACTAGAGGTGAACAATAAGTTGATTATGAAATTTCTCACATCGAGTTAAATAAATTAAACTAATGTTTGAAATTGAGGCTTGCCGAGTTTTTAAACATTTGAAAATTTATTTTACAAGAAAATGTAGAAAATGTTTCTCTAATAACATAATTTAAAACACAAAGGATTATGCTCCGAATAGATTTGGCGTGAAATTTCACGCCAGTTGTTCTCTCACCAGAGACCAGAAATATTCTTATCAGACCGGCCAGGCGTTAATTAAATTTGCCAGAAATTATATATATATATAGGTCTATGGTAGGAACCCGAAGGGGTTAGAATTAGAGACATGGATATCGAGATTGCCTTCCGACCAAGGGATTTGCCTGTTTTTCGAATGCACAGACATTACAGACAGATTACACTGCTCCCGCCATCTCTGTGTGAGTCCAAAGGGATGTAAAATAGAATGAACTACAAATTTATTTTGACACGTGATATGAGATTTAAGTATATTAATTAACCGAAATTTGAACACGTCAGTGGTGGTCCAATTGTAGCGTACCAGACTCTTAGCCCGTAGAACCTTGACGTCAAATTCTTCAGTGGAAAGATGTTCTCGATAATATTAATTCAAAGACTCTAACTCGGTTGGTCTTTGACATTAAACGCATATATATATGCGCTCTGTTTGCTCCTTACCTTAGACGAATATATATATATTCATATCATTCCGTCGACCCAAAAATCTGAAGGATATTCTCGTTAGAGCCAAACTACCATCACCTGAAAATGGACAATTTAAAACATGTTCCGACAGACGTTGTCTTCTGTGCAAATTTAGTTCTTCTACAAAAATCTTCAAGAGCACAGCAACCGGTGACACATACAAAATATTTACCAATTTATCCTGCAAGTCAGATAATGTCATCTATCTCATCACTTGCTCTGTTTGCCAACAACAGTATGTTGGTGAAACGAAAAATTCACTAAACCTTCGTATCAACTTGCACCGTGACCACATTCGGAAAAAAGAAAGATCACAGGCCACTGCATTACATTTCAATTCCAACGGTCATGACTGGAAACATATGCAAGTAGTACCAATTGACCAAAATCGATCGTGGACAGACACACAGAGGCAGGCTAAAAAAAAGTTCTGGATAGAAAAGCTGAAATCCAGTTTGAATATAAAAATTTAAGATATAGTTTTGCTAAAAATCCCGCCCCTACCCATTTTTTCTTTCTTTTTTGAAATGATTAATTTGTTTTTGTGCCGATATGGCTGATGTTTTGCTCGTTGGGCGTTAAACCCAATTTTGTAACAGTATTGTTAATAGAATCGATGTACGCATACTGACAAAAATGTTTTCCCTTCTCATGTTACATCTGTAAACAACAGCATCCAACATGTAGCTCTCGACACTTTGTATAAATATTTGTAGTTTAGTCTTTGTAAATAGGTTTTATTTTTTACTTTTTTATTATGTTTTGATGAAGGGACGGACNAATATTTCGGAAATCTGATTGCTTTATTCAGAACGAACTGAATATTTATTTGATTATTTTTTGCGATGTCCAGTTTTTCGTGTTTGGGTTCCAAATTCCCATTGATTAACAACGGGAAATTACTAGTATGAAATATAGTCATAAAGCATTCAATATTAAAAGTTCAACGCATTTCAGTATGATTAGATGGATATACATGTAGCTCTAGCATATTCAAAAATTAATCTGACATGAAACGGCCTATTTGTACATGTAGCACATTTTCAGAATATTAGTCCCTTTCCGTAAATAGCCGAAGGAATCTGTAGGCTTGCGTCTGTCCGTGCGTTCGTTACAAGTACGTCAATCCCACTCTTTCCATACTGATGTTTGCAGATATTCATATGATAATTGGTATATTGTTTGCCATCACGAGTAGAAGATAAAGTTCGACTTGGGCTCCGATCAACGGATTTATGACGTAATTATGCTCCTTGGGCTTATAAAATGTTGGTGAAATATATATCTTCCAGTCTTCTTTTTCTTAAACGTTGGAGGGATTATTCTGATTTTTGGTATATGAGGCTACTAGTTACTACGAGATACAAATCAAGTGCGAGGTTGGTTCTTGTCCAACAATTTGAAGGAACTAACAAAAGACTATTTCAAAAGACCGGGTCAGAGGGTTCAGACTCATACGATTATTGAACAAGTTATTTAATAGATATCAGTCCCTTGTGTGTATGGGGGGGGGGTCAGAATCGTGATGTAAGATAAATATTTTTGCTTGATACCGGTATGAACATTTCTTTTTATCATATTTGTTGCTGTTGGATTGATGCCGATGTTATATAGCAATTTTCCCCCTAGCCATTTTTTTCTCCATGCCAGGTTTCCCCGAAAAAAAACTGGATCCATCCCAATTATTGCCCTAGGAAATTTGAGATTTGAGCCATTTGTCGGAAAAAAAATGGAATACCTGTACATAAATGTAGTTTTTTCCCATGATAGAACCTCCCGGTGTCCCCTTATCAACGAATGGTTTCCTTAGAAACTTGTTAAATTTTCTAATTTTTTTTTATCTATTGGTCTATTCCATGCATTATAATTTAAAATATTTAAGACATGACACTGTTTTATTTTTTTCTATTTTTATTTTACACTGATTTATTTTTTTTATTTTTATTTTACACTGATTTATTTTTTTGAATTTTATTTTGAATATATTTGGCCTTCATGTTGTATTTTACTGAAAGGTATAATATGGTTTTCGAGCCATGTTATTAGCTTTCGTAGATATTTGGCAGTAGGGGCCAAGCATACAGAAGCAAATAAAACCAGATTTGCAATCTCAAGCAAAATTCAATGTCGCCCCTGGCAGCCAATTTGATCGTTCTATCTTGTTCGCTGTGTCAAAATCTACTTAGAAATCAATTCTTGTTGAAATCCGACAATGCTAAAATCAGGAGTTATTTTTGCAGTCATCTTTGAATTGTCAGCCAATTTGAAATTTGTTTTCTTTGCATCTTGTTCGCAGTGTCATGTTCCGTCTACAAATTAATTTTTAATTCAAGTTAAAATTGTTATGTTATTTTGGCGGACATCTTGGAAATGGCGGCCATTTGTGATTTAAAAAATATACTACTTCTCTTATTATTGAACACTTAAGCAAACTGTGATCAATTTCTGCCAAGTAGTTTCTGATATCTTGATGAAATTGATTTGTTTTTTGTATTTTTTGCGGCCATCTTGGTATTGCAGCCATTTTGAAAAAAAATCATGTAAATTACCTCCTCTCACCTTATTGAAAATTCATGCAAAATGCCATCAAATTATGCCATCAAATTATGCCAAGCAGTTCCTGAGATATTAAATCCTCATTTTTAGCGTAATATGGTAACCATCTTGAAAATGGCAGCCATTTTGATTTTTTTATGTTGAATGCACACATCTAATGGTGATCTAACTTTATGCCAAATATTAATAAGTTCTGTCCAAGCATCACTGACAAAACAGCCAGAAGAAAGAATAATAATCAAGAAAAATGAATACAAAGAAACGGACCAAAACCAATATGTCGTCCCGACTACGTCTGGGGCGAAATAATTCACAACACGAACCGCTTGTACATGTGTATTTGTTCAAATAAGAAAAAGGGGTTAATTGGAAACCATTTAAGGGTTATTTTGATTGTGATTTAATACAGAAATCATGATTAGATGTCCTTTAATATTTTTGGAAGTAAACAAATATTTCTCAACGGCTGAAACAGCTTCGTCTTATGGCTATTGAAACCTTTACCATATCACTGCATCGTGTTGCGGTAAAGGTTGCAAGTACTATAGATGACGTCGGGGAAAATTGCTGAAATGATCAATGAGGTGAAAAACTAGACTGGTCTAATTTTCCCGTCTACACTTTGACAATAAGGATCGATCCAGAATCCCCCGGAAAAACTATCATGGGGGAAATGGCTATATGACACCAGAGACTACTGCAATGGAAATTGTGGTTTTGGCGCGCCATAAAACCTGTTTAGCCCACCATTTCTTTTAAAAATGCCTTTACCAAGTCAGGATCCTTGTGTTTCACAATTTTTCCACTGGTTTTGCACCTGCGTTGTCTGTTTGCCTCTTGGACTTTGGATTTTTTACCATTCGGTTCGGTAATTTTGTTATCATCCAATTTCAAAGGGGGTTTCAGAGGAAAATACCATTGAATTAAAAGTGCACGTCAGGCAAACGATGGGCGTCGTGATGTGATGACAAGGGCTCATCCTAGCTATGGCACTAGGAACTAAAAAGGCTCGAATCTAAACAATAATTAATTTTTATGCGTAATAAAATTTTACTGCAATATTCCTACTATTTCGAATTTTGTTCTGGATATGTTTATGGATTCGTCCCGTCTGTCACGTTTGCAAATCCCTACAGTTTTGAAACAACTTCAGTAAAATACAAAATAAAAAAAAAGGTGCGTTAATTACAAAAATTAAAGTCCAGAGTCATGGTACAACTAAAAAAAATAAAAATAAAGACATGATACACCCACAAGTTACATGTTTGTGTACATGCAGTTAATTAAGTGAATAAAAAACAACGTCAATAAATTGTGCTCTTTATTTAAAATATATAAATATTGTTGACTGTAGTAATGAGTCGCTTAATTCAGTTATTTGATAACAATAGACGGTAATAGTGATCCTTAGTCCATCGATAATGGACATCATTAGTACGGCTAATTTCATACAAATTTCCCCCCGCTTTGGTCATTTGCTGAAATGTTTTCTTATAAGCCTATCTCGCCTCATTTTAGAATTGTGTATCTTCAGGGATGTAACAATGACATTTACAATGTGTCAGTTTATGTACTTTAACAATGCGTTGCCACGACTTAACAATTCATGACAAGACTTAACAGTGCGTGGCCAAGACTTAACAATCCACGGCAACGACACAGTAATTCGTGGCCACGGCTTAGTAATATGGCTTTCATAGTTTCATAAGTAAGAAGATGCAAATGAAAATATATGGTTTAGTCGTGATCAGTATCTTTCAACTTTGGCGTGTTCAACCGTAACAGTAGGGATGGTTCGTGTAGTTTTTGTCATCTCCTGGTATCTTCCGTCGGTCTGTCTGTTGTCTGTTAGCTTTTTACATTTTCATCTTCTAGTTTGAAGACCGTAAACTTATTTAATCAATCTTTACAGGAACGATGTATATAAGACCCTTCGCACAAATGGTTCGGATAAAAAAAAACTTGAACGCAAGCGTGGAACATAGACTTGTTTAACATTGGACATTGTTGAAAAAACATAATTTTCATTATCTGTTCTGACACTACTGAATAAGATTTAACTCGACTGTACAAGAATGGGGTACGGAAGGTCCACAATAAAAAAGACATCAAGCGCGGAACAACGTTTAACGTTGCACGTTATTGCAACCATAGGGGCTCGTCATTAGGCCATTTGTATACCGTGACTTACAGTGACTTTGTGGAATGAGCAAAAGCACTGTCACAAAAACTGTTGAGTCAGGGATATGTTCAGCCTTTGTTACTTCCCTTCATAAATTCTATGGCCGTCACCACGACATCATAGATAGATATGAAATGTCAGTGTCACAAATAAAAACTGACATTTTCACCTAGAGTCGCGTCTTCCCTGATTTGACATTACCGGCTTTGACTTTACCCTGGATTGACCCACTGACAGTGTGACGGGTGCTGTGCACAGAGCAGGACATGCTTACCCTTCTGGGGCACCTGATGTCACTAATGTTTATTGAGAGTTCACACTGTTACATGTGTTAGTTTATCGTGTTGTATATGTAATGTTCGTGTGTTTGTGGGCATGTGGTGTCTTTGGTCTTCCGTCTTTTCTTGTCCTTGCTTTCGCCTTGTCTCTGGACTTTGATTTGTGTAATCTTGTACTTTGTTCCTTCGGTGTTTTGTATAAGAATTTACAAGATGTTGACCGAATGCATCCTTTCTTATTGCAAGATTTCTATTTGTGGGACTAGAACTGTGAGCGCTTTTTGTCGCTGTTACTATAGGTCAGCTTCACCCTAGAAAATCGTATTGCTCTATATTGATTGTACTTCGATATCAGATAGATATGTCGTGTCGTCGAATCTCATTCCCCAAAATCACCCACCAATACACTTAAATGGTTTCGTTAACCATCTAGAAACTTATTTTCGTAGGGAATTCTATGGAACGCCGTAACTGCCTTATTGTACTTGTTTACATGTATACATATGCACATATTTTTTCTATATATGCACATACTTTTTCTTTATATGCACATACTTTGTAAAATTCCTTGTAAATGAGGAAAGGGACAGTGAGAGATTGAGATAAATCTTTCATTTAGTGGACGATTAAAAGTGGATAAAAAATGAGAAAATATTCAGCTTGACAAGGGGACAAAACTCACATCACGAGTGAAATTTTATGAAGGGACTAAGTAGGAGAGTTTAGCTGATAGACGGAATAAACATACGTTAATATTTTTTCGTAATAATAATAAACACATATGCTAAATTCCAGAACATTTGTCAAATTTGATATAATTTCCTGTACCTGACATACATTCACAAATAACTACTAGGCAAAGCCGGGATATTTTATTGAAATAAGAACTCGAACAAATCTGTTTTCTCAATATTTCCTTCAGTTCTTTGTCAGGCTTACTAATGATATTACTGTAAAAATTGGAGTACGCTAGTAGTTAACTATGGGATAAAGTCGTAGGTTTTCAAAAAACGTTTTTTTGAAAACCTACGACTTTATCCCATAGTTAACTACTATCTACGGGACTAACGAACATAAGCAATTGTT
>MJUU01012130.1:21764-40893 GCA_002080025.1 Modiolus philippinarum | reverse complement strand
TTAAATGGGTGTATCATTTATCAAATTCCCTCGAATAGTTTTAGAGGTGCAAGAATACAAAGTCTATCTTTAGATTCAAAAGGTCTATTTTCTCATACACTACAACTCTGATTGGTTGAATTGGTGGTTTGATACCTTGATGTGACATTAAAACCTTTACCATTATGATTGCTGCACTTTATCATGTTGTTTAGTTAATTTTCAAATTGTATACTGAAAATAACACCTTCCATAAAACAGTTTCCTACTTTGAATCACTATTTGAAAAAATCACATATTAAGTCTTTTCAGCACTTTGATAAGCATAATCACACAAAGAAGTAAAACATGGTCACAGACCTCAAAATATTTTTTTTATGTAAATAAATTTACATCAATGATTAATCCTAAGCTCTCGAAGTAGTTTTCTATCAAATCAAAGCTGCTCATGTACAAAGCCACCTTAAAAATTATGAAAATATGCTATAAAATGACACCCTCCCCCCACTTTGAGGAAGTGCATCCAAGGTAGATTTCTGTATCTAAAATGGTCTAAACTTTGGTTCTGGTCATACATATATAGTGCTACATGCAGAAATTGGTGGAAAAAAGACAAGAAGACAGGATAAAGGCAGAATAGTTCATTTTTGAAGTCCTGAAAAATATTAAGTCTGTGATACAGCGGGAAAGCCCGATATGAATAGATATAATTCCATTATCAGAATAACTAGAAATTCCCTCAGGTTTCATTTCTTTTCTTTCCTGTGCTTTTAATATAAAGAAAATAAAATCATGAAATAAATGCAAATGTTGTAAAAAGTGTGAAAAATTCAAAATCTGGTCAAACAATTTGAGTATAATATTTTGGCTTTGCTCTTATATTGACATTGTGGACCCTTAAATGATAATTTTACTATGTTTAGTAGAGGAACATCATGATATTTTTAATTTCTGAGGTTCATGTACACATCAGACTAGATATTTAAGCATCATTCCTGTGTCAAAAATCTATTGTAGAAAAATCAGACTATTTCATACAATTTTCTCCCCTAATTTTGCACCAAATCAGGAAAATGGCTTAAAAATGGCATTTAGGTGTCAAAATACAGAAATATTACATAACAACTGTTTTAGACAAATACTGTGACACCGGCTGGCTAAAACCAAACTTGAGCTTAAATTCCTTATACATACATGTTTTGCAACAACTTAAGCTATTACTAACGTTTTATGACATGTTTTGAATTTTTCCCATATTTTGTGTTCAGGTGTGCAACCACCAATTCATTTCTTTAACATTTTCAACTAAAATTTGGAATTTTCAAACCTCCCTGGACAATTTATCGAAAGTTAAACCTTGTCTAGACTATACCGTCGTGAAAGACACATACCTGTTCTTCATTGTATCAAATTTTCATCATACCTTTAAAGCCTTCTAAGAAGTTCCCGGTTTGTCGGGGAAAGCCACCTATAAATACGTACAACGACGTCACAACGTTGCGCAAAAATAGTCATTGGAAATTCCCCTCCTTTAAATGACCTAAAATTACACCTGGTCAATTGACCTAAGTCTTGAAATAAACCTAATATATCAATGCTTAAATGGGTGTATCATTTATCAAATTCCCTATGCTAGCTCCATGAAACTTCATAGGAAAGATATTTGTAATGTAAGGAAGGGTTCTACAGCATTGGAAATTTCAAAATAACTTCGGTTGTCATGGAAACAAAACAAAAAAAAATGGGAATTTTGAGAAAATAGTAGTTTATGCTAATGATTATATTTTGATTACAGCAATACATATCACATATGATATAAGGGAAACCCCTGCCAAAATCTTTTTTGGAAGGAGGTCTGAAATTGGCTTTAATGGACACAAGAGCATTTGGTTGCCATGGAAACAAAACCAAAAATTTTTTTTTGAAAAATCAGGTTTTATGATAAAAAAAGAAGGAATTTTGAGAAATATGTATTACATAGATTATAAGGGGAACTCCTGCCCAAAAAAATTGGTTGTAATGGACAAAAGAGCACTTGTTTGTCATGTAAACAATTTTTTTTTGTAGAAAAATTGAGTTTTCTGATTAAAAAAAAGGAATTTTGAGATATATGTATTACATAGGTTATAAGGGGAACCCCTGCACAAATTTTCTGCGGAAAGAGGTCTGAAATTGGGTTTAATGGACAAAATAGCATTTGGTTGCTATGGAAACAAAACAAGAAACTTATTTTTTTGAAAAATCAGGTTTTTTGATACAGAAGAAGGAATTTTGAGAAATCTGTATTACATAGCTTAAAAGGGGAACCCCTGCCCAAATTTTTTTTTGGAAAGTGTCTGAAATTGGGTGTAATTGACAAAAGAGCACTTGTTTGTCATGAAAACAAAACCATGAACATATTATTTGTAGAAAAATTGAGTTTTCTGATAAAATAAAGGGAATTTTGAGAAATATGTATTACCAAGGTTATAAGGGGAACCCCTGCCCAAATTTTCTTTGGAAAGAGGTCTGAAATTTGGTTTAATGGATAAAAGAGCATTTGGTTGCCATGGAAACAAAACGAGAAACTTATTTTTTTGAAAAATCAGGTTTTTTGATAAAGAAGAAGGAATTTTGAGAAATATGTATTTCATAGCTTAAAAGGGGAATCCCTGCCCAAATTTTTTTTGGAAAGAATCTGAAATTGGGTGTAATTGACAAAAGAGCACTTGTTTGTCATGAAAACAAAACCATGAACATATTTTTTTGTGGAAAAATTGAGTTTTCTGATAAAAAAAGGAATTTTGAGAAATATGTATTACCAAGGTTCTAAGGAGAACCCCTGCCCAAATTTTCTTTGGAAAGAGGTCTGAAATTTGGTTAAATGGATAAAAGAGCATTTGGTTGCCATGGAAACAAAACAAGAAACTTATTTTTTTGAAAAATCAGGTTTTCTGATAAAAAGAAGGAATTTTGAGAAATGTGTATCACATAGCTTATAAGGGGAACCCCTGCCCAATTTTTTGGGAAAGGGTCTGAAATTGGGTGTAATGGACAAAAGAGCACTTGTTTGCCATGGAAACAAAAACAGAAACATATTTTTTTGGTTGAAAAATTGAGTTTTCTGATAAAAAAAGAAATTTTGAGAAATATGGATTAAGGGTTATAAGGGACACCCCTGCCCTAATTTTCTTTGAAAGAGGTCTGAAATAGGGTGTGATTGACAAAAGAGCATATGGTTGCCATGGAAACAAAACCAGAAACTTTTTTTTTTTTGAAAAATCGTGTTTTATGATAAAAAAAAAGAAGGAATTTTGAGAAATATGTATTACATAGCTTATAAGGGGAACTCCTGCCCAAATTTTTTTGGAAAGAGTCTGAAATTAGGTGTAATGGACAAAAGAGCACTTGTTTGTCATGGAAACAAAACCATAAACAATTTTTTTTGTAGAAAAATTTAGTTTTCGGATAAAAAATAGGAATTTTGAGAAATATGTATTACATGGGTTATAAGTGGAACCCCTGCCCAAATTTTTTTTTGAGGGAGTCTCGTAATGCCTTGAAATCCGATATGGGAGTTCGTTTGGGAGACTTTTGTGTTTCGCTTGCGAACACAGTTATCATTTGTTATTATTATTATTATTATTATTTTTCCTTGAAATCCGATATGGGAGTTCGTTTGGGAGACTTTTGTGTTTCGCTTGCGAACACAGTTATCACTTGTTATTATTATTATTATTATTATTATTTTTCTTCTTCTTTCTTTCTTCCGCTCAATTCTTGTCCACCCCATATCTCGGCTACTATTTGACCAAGCTTCATGAAACTTCACAGGAATGATTGCCTCAATGAGTAGAAGTGTTCGCAACTTTCAAAATTTTCAAAATGGCCGCCGTTGCCATGGAAACGGAAAAAAGGCGGGAAAATTAAAAGTGCTCCGAATTGGATGAAATTTTACAGGATGGTTGCCTAGCATGTGTACAAATGATTTTCAGCCTCAGAATTTTCGAAATGGCTGCCGTTGCCATGGAAACGGAAAAAAGACGGGAAAATTAAAAGTGCTCGGAATTGGATGAAATTTTACAGGAATGTTGCCTGGCATGAGTATAAATGATTTCAGCCTTAGAATTTTCAAAATAGCTACCATTGCCATGGAAATGGAAAAAAGGCTGGAAAAATTGAAAGTGCTCCGAATCGGATCAAAATTTACATGATGGTTACTTAGCCTGTGTACAAATGATTTTCTTTCTCAGATTTTTCAAAATTGTTACTGTTGCCATTGAAGCTTAGAAATACTGGAAAATGAGAGGTGCTATGAATGGGATGCACAATGTTCGTTTGGGGGACATCTGTAACGCTCTGCGTTACAATAATAAATATTTTTAAAGGTTTGAATTATAAAAAGCTTTTATCCAAAGTTTCATCTAACCAACATGTTAATGATTTTTTTTGTAAATTTTCTAAAAGTCTGTTATGATATGAATGATGAAAGCTTGACCGAGGTTATGGCTGACCACATGTGTTGCAGTTTTTTGTTTACCCACATGTTAAATTCTACAGATGTGATTTGCTAAACCACTGGAAAGGTCTTGACTGACAAAATATGAGAATTATTTTTTTTTGTAAAAATATTGATCGGAATTTCACCAAAGTTTAATTAAGTATGCATACATAGTTTGATTGATGTACAAAATGCATTGGTTGAAAACTGCGCATGCTTACACCCTGTTTAACACTTATTACAAGCTTTGTAATCTTTAACTCTAACATGTACAATGGTCATTGTCAAGCTTTAAACTGGACATTTAATTCTGTTATCTATAAATTATCTATATCTGGATTCAGTTTGGTTTCATCTGAAGCAATGAAAAAATTGATTGATAATATATTGTACACAATTATATATCAGTTTAATGTTTCAAGTTTGTGTAATCAGCATGTGGTCAACTATTACACAGCATCTTAGTTGCTGTTAACATCATCAAAATGACTTCTTCAGCTGATTTGATAGAAACTATATCCCAAAGTGTTTAGAAATGGGGGAGCGTATTTTATACCAGCAGTTTCCAAGTTCTTGATCATCAATGATAACATGCAAGGATGGAATGACCGCTTTGGTTTTTCATATAAATGTGAAATGCACTTTCACAAAGGAATGACAATACCCTTCACAAATACTTCAATTGGAAAAATTTTAAATATTGTGATTACCAGTATACATCAAAGTAGCAAAGGCTTACACAAAATGATAAAAGTCACTTTTGACGGACAAAAAATGTTGTTTTTATGTATTCTGATTTGAAGAAAAATTACTACTCATTTTCATGAGTAACTACATTCAATGATTGTAATAACTCAATAACTGAACAGAATTGAAATACATTTACTTAGGAACTTTTGTAAAACTTGATGATAAAATCGGAAAGAAAAAAAATATGGGAAAGAAAAAAAAACAAGAATTTTAATTCAGGAAAATAAATAGGGTAGAACTTTGTAAGGACCATTGTATAAGTTTGATTCTAAATACAATTGTAGCCACAAAGTTTCAGAGATGCTTTTTGAACGTGTTTCCCATAGGGTCTCATAGTGTCCAATGTTAACACTAAGTTCCTCGATGGCAATTATCTTGAATGAAGATGAAGGCTTGCCACAGTTTTTAAAATGGACAACAGAGGAATATTTTGGCCGAGTTTTGTTACAATTAGCTTAGTGCCTTCAGTGGAAAAGATCTTTATATGCCCTCAATCGAGTACAATGTTAATTCTGTGTTTCCCGCTAGACACCATTTTGGGTGTAGACTCGATGTCTACTGAAATCTATGATAATTCTTTACCAAACCCTTCGGGGAGTTTTTAGTTTGATCTTTATTCCGTAGTGCGACAGTGTTTTACCAGCAGACTAGGCTCCTTGAGCTAGCCGGCAGTTTAGCAGCGAGCACTCCTCGTCCCATCTTTCTAAATTACGTTTCGTCTTTTTCTTTCCTTCTCAAGATTGTGGTCTTGGAGTTAGTAGTCTACCTGTATTGGGTTTTATTTGTATGTTTTATTATACTATAGGGAAACGGGATAGAGAAAGGGGAGGTTTGGGTACCCATAAACCGGTTTAACCCTACCGCTAGCCCTTGCTAGTGCCGGTACCAAGTCCGGCTATCCCGAGTTCCTATCGTTGTCCATGTTTGTCTTTTGTCATTTTATTGTTTTTATCGTGCGGTTCCCTGGTGGATCGTGGCATGTGATTGTGGTTTACGGCCATTGTAGGTGTTTCCTGTTATCTTTCTTATATTAATTGCTGGACTCATTTTTCAAAGGAGGATTAAGGCCTATTATGACCAAGTAATGTTCCAACTGTCCAAGTATTTTCAGAAGATCTAGATGATTTCCCATAGTGTCTTATGCTTTTATACAACCGCAAAACATTTTGAGGGTGTATATTTTGATTTTTTTTTAAAAAGGGCCAAATTGGGTGTTTTCATATACATGTGTATTGAGCTGTAGAATATTTATTATTTATCATATTTTGATGTTTTTTTTTCAGTGTACTCCTGATTAAATTCCCACTCTTCATTATGGTCATGGCTTTCAAGTCACATTACCAGTCTTACCATGAGATAAATGGGACCCAAAGAGAGCGAATATCAATTTTCGCAATGGATTCCCTATGAAAAATTAACATAGCACTGCAATATCAGATATTTGATTAGTTATTACTTTTCTGAGCTATGAGGGGTCATGCGAAGCCAAAATCGCAAACATGCAGATTACCTGAAATTCTTATTTTTCCTCAGATTTCGATGGGATTTTTTCTTTGGATTCCTCTTATTGTAAGCTTTCAGTAGTGTGCAAACAAATTTGGCGTAGCTTTTACCGTTTTTTAGCTATAAGGGATCTTAGGCATCAAAACTGCAATTTTTAAAAATATGTGTTATCAGATTTTGAAATATTATTATCATGTGGTAGTGAGCTAAACAGTAGTAATTAAGAATTCAAGGAAGTCTGAAACGTGAAAATCTGTAAAATGTTAATTATTTCCAAAATATAACATTACTAATATAGTTAGGAGATGAAGAACAGGGACGAGATGATCAAATTCGATTAATCAGTCAGTCTTCTCTATTTCTTAAGTAAAAGTCAATTAATTTGAGCTATTTAATTAAAAAGAAAGATTTATAACAGATAAAGATTTCTGACGTATTGAAATAACAATAAATGACAAATTTTCCAGTAAAATAAAAGCGGAAAATACAGACACTCCATGACCTGACAAAACGGATTGTTTAAACGCATTTACTAAGTTTCAATTACTTCTATGCTGACCTTGGTCTTTCATTAGATTACTCAATCTACTATACAAAATCGCAGTGAATAATTTAGAGTAAAAACAGTTAAGAGAAATTCCTCTATAGTCACCATGGTCATAAGGTTCGACATCTTTGCTTCAAGATTTATGTATTGGGACTAAGAATAATATATTCCATATATCAGGATATGAAATGTCCAGTTTTCATAATAATAAGATTGAAAACTTTACAATAAGATTTTAAAGTAAAATTTCTTCTTGATTCTAAAACCACATTTATTATTGCATCTGGTCCCCTGATTTATCCTTTTTATGGTTTTTTAGTACCTTTTTATTTTCTGATATTGAAATAGGTTTTATTATGAGTTGAAGGATTACTTTCTAGTGACTTCTCTAATTTATGTAGGTCTTTTTCAATTTCATTTTTTAAAATTTTCATTTACAATTTCAAATTCACCTTGTGTCTGAAAATGCTTGATAGTATTGTTTATATTTTTAAATAGGTCTGGCCTAGCTTACTCAAAAACTTTTGGTTTAATATAGATACATTATTTCAGAATAGGAAAAGATTTTTTAGAATGTCAATTATAGTTCTATTAAACTTCAACTTGATTTGTTATAGATTTTGTATAGTAACCAGAAAAGTTGTACTAAAACGGCAACTTTTTTAATTACCTTGAAAGAAAGGAACTTATAACTAACATTTATTTTAGGTTTTTCAGTGAAGATTTCATACGTGAATAAATCCCCCAAAACATAGTATCTTCCATTTTTCATTTATTATTTTAATTTCATCTATGTAGTAAACAGTATAACTCGACTTTTGAAATTTGACTTCTTAAACTCTACAACATACTTATAATTCACCTGACAGTGTGAATTATGTGTTGTTCAACCACTTGTTGCAGATTTTCGGAACTTGAATTTCAGGATTAGTTATAGCATAAATGTCAATTATTAGGTATAAGAATTTAAAACATATCTGTATTACCATGGTTACCATAAACCTTATTGACAGACTGAATACTGAAAAATTTAAAGATGTGATTACTATAACTAAATTCCTTACTCTAAAATTTAATGTAAGTTTACAATTCAGCTCCAAAACGTCACTCAAAAGAACAACTTGACTGCAAAATCTCACTCCATCAATCCACCCCATGGAAAACATGGTGCCGTTTTGATGGGATTTTTTTCTTTTGATTCCACCTGTTGTTATCTTTATTGAACAGATTTGGCGTAGCTCTTACTGTTTTCTAGGCATAATGGGTCCAAGGGGTCAAAATTGCAATTTTTCTAAATATGTGAAAATAAGTAAATTCATTATTTTTCATTGGATTTCATTTGAATTTTTTCTTTGGATTCCTCTTAAAGTGAAATTTGAAGTAGTAAGTGACAGGTTTGACATACAGTAGGGTGCAGACATAACCTCTCGTCCAAGTTAACTTGGGGAGCAGTCATGAGAACAGTCCTAAGTTAAATTGAAGTTAACTTGGAGCAGTCATAGAATCCTGACTGCTCTGACCAGTCATAGAGCCCTGACTGCTGTAACCTGTCATAGAATCATGACTGCTCTGACCTGTCGTAGAGCCCTGACTGCTCTGACCAGTCATAGAGCCCTGACCGCTCTAACCTGTCATAGAATCCTGACTGCTTTGATTATATAATAAGTCGTACAGCTCTAAAATAATAAAAGAACTGTAAAGACTCAAAATTTGATACAGCGATGGGTACGACTCACATTCCGTACCACATGGACGAACGCACAAATTTTTCACACGTTGAGTGCAATTTTCTTCAATTTTGCCGTAACCATAACTGAACTATCAGAAAAGAGTCACTTTTATTTATTCGAAAATTGTAATTTCCGTCATTTTGTAAAATAAACAATCAGATAAATAAATAATAAAACTGAATAAAAATCAATCCTGAAGTAAATAAAATATCCTGCAAACAGCCGCAAACATCAAATATCAGAAGAGGTGCACCATTAAAATGATGCACCCACAATACTGAAACTTGGTGTTTAACTAAAATATGTTTAAGAAAAGGCAGACCTTCTTCATTCCATAATGTACCGATGCCTGCAATACTAAAACTTGTTGTAATTTAACGTAAAATATATGAGAAAAAGCAGATTTTCTTCATTCTCTATCAATGCACCCGATACTTCAACGTTCTGTGATTTTACCTAAAATATAAAAGAAAAAGCAGATTTTCTTCATTTGATATTATATCGATGCCTGCGATACTTCCACTTTCTGTAATTTTACCTAAAATATAAAAGAAAAAGCAGATTTTCCTCATTCTTTATAATATCGATGCCCCCGATACTTCAACTTTCTGTAATTTTACCTAAAATATGAAAGAAAAAGCTGATTTTCTTCATTCGATATTATATCGATGCCCGCGATACTTCAACTTTCTGTAATTTTACCTAAAATATAAAAGAAAGAGCATGTTTTCTTCATTATCTATAATATTGATGCCCCCGATACTTCAACTTTCTGTAATTTTCTAAAATATAAAAGGAAAACCAGATTTTCTTCATTTGATATTATATCGATGCCCGCGATACTTCAACTTTCTGTAATTTTACCTAAAATATAAAAGAAAAAGCAGATTTTCTTAATTGGATATTATATCGATGGCCGCGATACTCCAACTTTCTGTAATTTAACCTAAAATAAACAGCAAAAGGCAGATTTTCTTCTTTTGATATTATATCGATACCTGCAATACTTCAACTTTCTGTAATTTAGCCTAAAATATATAAGAAAAAGCAGATTTTCTTCATTTGATATTATATCGATGCCCGCAATACTCCAACTTTCTGTTATTTAACCTAAAATAAACAGCAAAAGGCAGATTTTCTTCATTCGATAATATATCGATGGCTGTGATACTCCAACTTTCTGTAATTGAACCTAAAATATAAAAGAAAAAGCAGATTTTCTTCATTCGATATTATATCGATGGCCACGATACTCCAACTTTCTGTAATGTATCTAAAATAAACAGTAAAAGGCAGATTTTCTTCATTCGATATTATATCGATACCTGCAACACTTCAACTTTCTGTAATTTAACCTAAAATATATAAGAAAAAGCAGATTTTCTTCATTTGATATTATATAGATGCCTGCAATACTCCAACTTTCTGTAATTTAACCTTAAATATATAAGAAAAAGAAGATTGTCTTCATTCGATATTATATTGATGCCGGCAATACTTCAACTTGCTGTTATTTTAACCTAAAATATATAAGAAAAGGCAGATTTTTTTCATTTGACATTAAATCGATGCACGCAATACTTCATTTTGCTGTAATTTAACCTAAAATAAAAAGCAAAAGGCAGATTTTCTTCATTTGATTTTATATCGATGCCCGCAATACTCCAACTTTCTGTAATTTAACCAAAAATATATAAGAAAAAGCAGATTTTGTTCATTGGATAATATAGCGATGCCTGCAATACTTCAACCTTCTGTAATTTAACCTAGAATATATAAGATATATCGATTAACCCAATACTTCAACTTGCTGTGATTTAACCTAAAATATATAAAAGAGGCAGATTTTCTTCATTCGATATTATATCGATGCCCGCAATACTTCAACTTGCTGTAATATAAGAAAAGGAAGATTTTATTCATTCGATATTATATCGATCCCCGCAATACTTCAACTTGCTGCAATTTAACCTAAAATAAATAGCAAAAGGCAGATTTTCTTCATTCGATATTATATCGATACCCGCAATACTTCAACTTGCTGTAATTTAACCTAAAATATATAAGAAAAAGCAGATTTTCTTCATTCGATAATATATCGATATGTGCAATACTTCAACTTTCTGTAATTTAGCCTAAAATATATAAGAAAAGGCAGATTTTCTTCATTCGATATTATATCAATGCCCGCAATACTCCAACTTTTTGCAATTTAACCTAAAATATATAAGAATTAAGCAGATTTTCTTCACTCGATATTATATCGACTTCCGCGATACTCAAACTCTCTGTAATTTAACCCAAATATATAAGAAAAGGCAGATTTTATTCATTTGATATTATATCGATCCCCGCAATACTTCAACTTGCTACAATTTAACCTAAAATAAATAGCATAAGGCAGATTTTCTTCATTCGATAATATATCAATGCCTGCAATCCTTCAACTTGCTGTAATTTAACCTGAAATATATAAGAAAAGGCAGATTTTCTTCATTCGATATTATATAGATGCCCGCAATACTACAACTTGCTGCAATTTAACCTAAAATATGTAAGAAAAGGCAGATTTTATTCATTCGATATTATATCGATGCCCGCAATACTTCAACTTGCTGCAATTTAACCTAAAATATGTACGAAAAGGCAGATTTTCTTCATGAATATTTCCGAAAATAGAATTAAGGGGACGACCAGTTGATGTTCAGGGGTGGTGATTGGGCGATTTTCTTAAAATAAATAATTTAATCTTGGTCCCAGCTGGGACTTATATTAGTCCCAGGTTCCAGAGAAAAAGAATTAAATATTTTAATTCTACTTGTCGTGGAAATAAATAATTTATTTGTTCGAAATTTTCATGAAAATGAATAATTTTTCTAGGCAAAGAAAACGAGCAAATTATTTAAATGTGGACTGTTGAATGAAAGTAGTAAACGCACGTTACACGATACACGCATATGGTTTACACGATGAGCGCTAATTAATTTGGGAATGTTGAACGTTTCCATTGCTGTAAAATTAAAGTAGTCAGGGCTCTATGGCAGGTCAGAGCAGTCAGGATTCTACGACAGGTCAAAGCAGTCAGGATTCTATGACCAGAACAGGTCAGAGCAGTCAGGGCTCTAGAACCGTTCTAAAGTTAACTTAGAGTAGCTTTTATGACTGCTCTATGACTGGTCCAAGTTAACTTGAAAACGGTCCTAAGTTAACTTAGAAGAGCTTTTATGACTGGTTCAAGTTAACTTGGCGAGAGGTTATGTATGCACCCTACTGTATCTGTTATCACTTCTGAGCTTTATGAACTAGGTAAAATTTCAGAAACGTGATATGAAAATTTTAAGAATCGTAAACTTTTTATTTTTGGAAATGTAATACTAAGTATCTCTACATTCGAAGAAATTCTGGAAATGCAATGCACCCCATATACTTTCGAAAATTCATGATCTTATTTAGATATGTATACCACAATGTCATTAAATGCAATCAGGTGTCAATTTTTTCTTCTTTTGTCTTTTGTTTGTTTTTCTATTTCTTTTTTGTTTGTTTTTGTTGTTGTTTCTCAATTTTGATTTTCCAATAAAATATAACTATGTCCCAGGACTTTGTCACACTTTATAAGTAAAATAAGAGGATAAATCTTCAAATCTCTGACAATTCCATTCTGGAAGGGGGGACCCTTTTCGATGACTTGGCAAAGATGCAAAAATTTTCACTAGTTAAGAAACTAAGAGAGAGAGCCAATGGATATTATTACACCACAAGTATTAATTGATGTCTTTGTTGCTATCTCATTCTCATCAATATCTTGACGTGTATTTCCTGGTATTAAATCAAGTTGATTGATTGATTGAATATTGTTTAACGTCTACTCAGCAATATTTCAGCTATATCAAGACGAGAACAAGTTTGTTGATAAATAATCACTTTGGGGTATGGAAATGGCCATGGGACGGGAAATTCTGACTGCCACTGGAAAAGTAGGGTGAAGTCGTCAAGGGCGGGGAATTTAGCCTTGTAGCCGATCACCTACGGACCACCCCAAAAAGAGCTTGCTACAAGGGTTCTTTAACGTGCAGGAAGCGTGGCATTTCTTCCAACACGTGGACCTGAGTTTACATCCCATCCGAAAGATGGGTTGTGTATTTATTAATCCCGCACAACCACGGGATGGGTCCTATTTCTATATTTTAATTTTCTCATTTTTCTTTTTTAAATTGGCAAAAATAAAATTAACTTAATTTTAAGTTTTCAACAACAACAACAAATACAAACAAACAAACAAACCGAAAAAAAAACAAGAACAAAAGCAAACAAACTTGCAAATCCTGACCCCCCTTAACAAAATTTAACTAGGAATAAACAAATATCTCAGAATCCACCCTTTTCATATATTTCATCTACTTAACAACTTATGTACATACAGTTTGTATTTAGGGACCGACAATTTAACTTTATAAAGGGGTGAGGGGATTTGGTTTTTTTTCCAAAAAAAAATATTTATAAAAATTGATTTTGTGTGAAAATTATTTTGGTTGCCTCTATAATGAAAAAAATATTCCGAAACTAAATCAAATAATTCTAATTGTGAGAAAAAAATATTTTGTTGCTACAAGTTAAAAAAAAATTTTTCCCACGAAACGCGAAAAATATTTTCTGTCCATAACCCCCCTTCAAGTTAAATGGTCGGTCAGTATGTTGGAAGGCACATTACATGTTTTTTTTTCAATTTTAATTCTTTTTTTTTCTTTTCTAAAATGGCAAAAATGAAATTAATCTTATGTTTTGAACAAAAACATCACACGCTAACCCTACCCCCTCCCCCCAATCAACACAAATTTACTAGGAGTAAACAAATATCTCTGAATCAATCCTTTTCATTTATTTCATATACTTGAACAACTTTTGAAACTAAAGCGATGTTCATTCACTTTTGAAGCATTTTACATATTGTTTTTTAATTTTAATTTTTTTGCTTTTTTCTTTTGTAAAGTGGGAAAAAATAAACATAAGCTTATGTTATAACACCCCCCCCCCCTTTAACAAAATCTTTAGCTGCCTTATACTTTTATTTTGATACCTATTTAGTCTAGTGTTAACAACTTATTAATGCAAATACACACTTTTTTTATAACACATAACATAAGGGTTTTTCTTTTTTTGTGTGTTTTTGTGAATTTATCTTTGGAAATTCATCTGTTTTTAGCGAAACATCTTTTCCATTTTCCATCAGAACATAAACAATGATTATAACAAACTCTTCATCCAGATGATTTTATCTGTTTGTGCCCAAAGCCCCTTGGTATTAAAACAAAATTGAAGTGAGTCTCTGCAACTTAAACTGTGATTTAATCATATTTGAATGCAATAATATCATATGAAAATCAGTGGTAGATTCAAGGGGTTGTGTACAGGTTCCACCCCCCTTTTCAGAGCAAAAGAAAAAATACTTGTGGTAATTTTATTAAGGATGCTTGCTTGTCAGGTTATGGTATATCCTACATATTTTCGGACCTCTGGTTTTTATCCATTCAAAAGCATTACAATGTTTTTGCCAACAGCAACGAACCCATAAAAGAGTATGTGGGTAAGGGATATATTTGGCCCTCAAAATAAAGTTTACAAAATTTGCGTGTCATTGCTTTCGGTTTGTTTAATATATGTGTGAGATTGGGAATATCAATATTTTGGGGGATCAATTTCTTTAATGCTATGAAATTTATTTTTCAAAAAGGCAAAAAGTGATTTGTCTCAAAAACGAGCAAAAACGTCTGTTTTACAACATTTTTTTTTCACTAAGGATACATAGCTCATGCTTGTGCTATCAATTTAAATTATGAAAAAAATGGGGAAAAATATTTAAAAAATCAATTTAGCACAGCAATACGCACTATATTTTCAAGCCAAAAATCTACCCCTTAATTACCTGAAATCATGGGTTTTCACCAAAATAATACAGTACATGTAATTTATGGCGTCCTATGTGCGAGTAAAAAAGTTTTGCGCCCAAAATTGAATTTGCTTAGCGAATATATACCGTGATAAGGTACGTTAACACTTGACTTCTTAATGCAGCTCATATGTGGGGACCAAATAAAGGTCCTTACAGTAGATGGTCCTTTTATTTTATACCTCTTTAGGAGCATTCTAAAAAAAATTCTCTTAATCTATTTCGTCACATTCTTTCATGGAAAACTTGTGTTAAACCTATGAAGATTTAGAGGAATTCAGTTTTCTGTCAATTTTTGAATCACCAATATATCAAAAATAGATAGTTTTATTTAGATTACATATCTTTATTAAATAGTTTTCTAACAAAAAAAAACATTCATATCTGAAATCCTATTTATTTTTCAAATTGGTTCGGTTATTTTGTTATTACCCCCATTGACCAGCCAAAATTCTTAAGCTACCATTTTAATGCATCTTAACTTATATAAATCACTTTCCAGGCGGACGATGCCTTTTGGCATCGTGGACCCTGCGGTTACTTTTATGCCCCTCACGGTATCCTGCGCATTGGAAATTGAAGCATAGCAGGCATGACAGACAGAAGGGTACTGTAGCTAAACAAATAACCCCAAAAAGGTCGAGAATCTAAACTCCTGTTGAAGGTCCCTATTTAGTGCTAAGGTAAAGCCAAAAGTCGCGAAAAGTGAGATTTTAGTTAGGAGTTGGCTGTCATAGACCCCAAGTACTTCAAGACCTGCAAAAAAATGTCAAGTTCTTGGCTTTTTTGTTTACAGGAAAGGTCTAAAAATGTGCCAGACCCAAAGAAAAAATTGAAAAAAAATTGGGTGGAATTTTCTACACCAAGATGAAAGCAAACATTGCAAAAATCGGCATTTTTGCCACTAAGGGTCTATCAAAATCTGACCCTCCTGTTACAGATCAAAGACGTACGCGTACGCGACTTTTCATGTCTTTTATACACAATAGCAAAAAAGACTGACCACTCTGTGTGTACGCGCAATACAGCTTGCCTAACTCATTTAAGCAGGTTTCCATGAAAACTTGAATGTCAAAAATGACCAAAATTGCCATTTTTCAGCAGTGGTACGACTGAACTTGCCAAATGAATGCAATTTTTACAGATTTTGGAAATTTTTGACAGTTTCTATAAAAATTCAGCATAAAGCATTTCCAGAACCAAACTAACCTGTCGTTTGGAAGGGCAAATATCTACATTCGAATAGAAAATATTGGTTCCCTCAGATAGGAACATCTGCTAAAACACTGTAAAATGGCATGAAATGACACAAAAAGCCATCTTCGACTGCTAATATGTCAGAGAATAAATAATTGTGGCATATTTACCTACAAAGTATGCATACCAGAGACCCCTTACACGATTTTCGACAAGCAATTGAAAATGGCCTAGTACAGGAACAAAATTCACATCTAAATGGCCGTATTCCTTTTCTGGTTGCTCCGCAGTTTAAGTACCTGTTTATTAATTAGCCCCAGGCCTCTATATTAACATTTATCATGTTTATTTGGATTTGTCCACCGGACAAGTTAACTTAAGATCCACTAAGTACAAAATTTACTTGTCCAAACAGTACAGGATGCCATGTTATTCGAATTTTTCACTTGTCCTGTGGGCAAGTAGTTCTATATTTTACTTTTTGGACTGGTATTGACAAGTCGGACAAGCCTTTATGTAGAGCCCTTACCCCTCAGCCCTTACCCTCCATCCCAAAGATGCACGGTCTAGTACCACATAAACACTGAAAATCTATCAACCTTATTCAAAGATTGAAATCTTTAACTTTTCATATTTACTGTTAAAATAATATTTTAAACACCCCTAGCATGTACATGTAGAATGGAGAGAAAAATCAACTAGTAAGAAATGAATCAAATTTGACCCATCAGAAATATTTTAATATTTGTAACACCCCTCATAAGCAGACAGAGAAACTACCTCTCAGAAACGAAGCAATTATGTCCCATCAGAAATATATCAATATTTTAAACACCCCTCAGAAAGAAAAGACAAAAACGACCCCTCAGAAATGAAGCTATTTTCGACCCCTCAGAAAGTGCCTTTCACCCCCATTATCAGATATTAAATGGAATGGTCAATTGACATAGTATCTGTCGCTAAAATATTTATCTATTTCTTCAAATTTCTCTTAGTTCGGCTAAAGTGCTTTCTTAAACGTCCTCATTTGATCACTTTCTAACAGGTGCAAATCGGTGAAATAATTATCATCGGACAAACAATAGATGCGACTCCCGACGAAGTAATTATTATTGTTGCTTACGGTGATAATTGTTAAATAGTTGCATAATTTGTTTCTACTTTGATAATAATCTCGAGTCGATTTAGCTATATCGTGATTCCGTTATTCTTCCTTGTAGAGGGGAATTTAGTTTAACAGTTCAAAAGAAAGTCCAGATTTTGTTATTTATTGCCCGGTAAAGTATCATTTTGTGTTTATTCCTTTCGCGATTACAGGGACGAGAAAATCCTGATATATTCGTAATTCATGTTATTTTTTCATGAGATTTATTCCGTAATCGTAGGCGTGGAAGTTAAAGGATCAGACAAAAGAAACAGTACGGGGACATTTGAGGATCAGTAAATAAGACACCGTTTTAAAGAAAATTCTAGGATCGGTAGATAAGACACCGATTTAGAGAAGAACAAACTTGCAATCTCCATTTATTCATTGACAAATTTTCAAATATTGGCGATTTACATTGCCATGTTTGTTCAAAATAAATATTGCCCGCATTATTATGTTTGCGGGGAAGAATCACAATACCGGGTAAAGGAACTTGGCCGACAAAGAATTATAAAAACAGTATTTTGTACGAGCGGCCAGACCGAAAGATCACATAATTTGCTTCTGTCGCTACCATGTTGAAGCCGCTATCATATTGAAGTCCGCGCTTTATTTCCGAAGAAAAATTTTCGTATTAAGAAAAATACACACACTTTCTTATATTTCTGAAACTGACCATCTCGGTTTTTATGGGTATTCGCACTGTCATTACTATAAGTTTTTTTGCATTTTCTTGAATACTATAATGTAAAATTCTAGTTTTGCCCTAGTAAGTGATGTTTGTGGTACCAATTCGTCCTTGTTATTGTCTGAATACTAAAGAGATTTACAGAAGCTTTTCAAATTTTTACATTAGAACTGTGGAAGGTTACAGAAGTAACATATACCATGAATTTTCAATTGGTTTTGTCTAATGGTTAGAAAAAGACATTTTTAACCAACCCGCTACCAAACAGATCTTTCATAATCATTCATCACTTACCCTTTACCGGATGATGTATATGGGACAGGACAATGATTGATTGATTGATTGATGTTTTACGCCAACCTCAGCAATATTTCAGCTATATTGTGGCGAGAACTGTTGGGTTTATTGAACAATTTTAATAAATACATAAAATATTAATATAAAACCATATAGCTTTATACAAGTAAAACAGATGTGTAAAATGTTAAAAAACATAATAGTAATTTTTGGTTTAACAATAACAATATTAGAAATTAGAAACTTGTTTAAAATTGATCCATTTAAATCTTACTAAATAAACTGATTGCTTTTAAAAATTGAACGATTTTGTTGCCAGCGACGTTTGTAAATAGGTCTTTAAGACAATGAGCAGAATAAAAATCACGCCTGATATCTGCAACATCTACACATTCAATTAAAACATGTTGAATTGTATAAGGACAATTGCATGGAATACATTCAGGTCGATCATCACTGTTGAGGATAAAACTATGTGTTGTTCTAGTATGTCCAATACGACATCGGGTCAACACTACCTGTTTTACCACAGGAACCGACTTGTTTACCGACGTCTGACTGTATTCCATGCAGTTTATTATTTATTTGCAGATCCCATTTGGCCTGCCATAACTTTAAAATGTATTTAACGATTAAAGGCTTCATGTCAGTGTACGGTACTGGACAATCCGCCATCTCATCATCTAGTGCATCCTTGGCTTCCTGGTCAGCAACTGTGTTTCCATAGATCCCCACATGACTAGGGATCCAAACATAAATGACTTCTTTGCCTAATGCTACAAGTGATTTGTAGAATTCGGCTATTTTCAAAATAATTGGGTGTTTTGTTTTTCGACTTTCAATTGCCAATAGGCAAGAAAGTGA
>MJUU01012130.1:0-16672 GCA_002080025.1 Modiolus philippinarum | reverse complement strand
GGGGGTCGGGTGGGGGGGGTTTCAGGTCTTTAGTCTTCCGCCTTCTGGTATTTTCGTTTTTGCCTAATCTGTAGACCTTGATGATTTATATAATCTTGTGCTTTGTTCCTTCGGTAATCTGCTACCGTTGTTTCTTACACTTGAAAAATATGACCTTAACATTACTTTGTGATAAATATCGCACTAATATAGATTTTGGCTAAGATCGTGAATATTGTAAATGTGGAATGAAATCCGATGTTGAATTAAGTGCGACAGACGATTTTCCTTATGTCTGTTAGGAACACTATGATTATTGGAACGAAAAAAAAATTAACGCTGGTCAAAAATGTACTAGGACAGGGGAAATGTTCGGTAATTTAAAAGAGGTGCACGAGAAATGTGTTTGCAATTATTTTCGCACTCCGTGGCAAAACGAACAACTCAAAAGTTTCAGAGAACATTTTCGTAATCAATGTATTGTTGTACATGACTAACAGAAAACTAAGCTTACAAATATAAGTAAGAATTACAACCGGCATATTTTCAACGCACTGAGGTTTTAAATTCAAGTATCGAAATTACTGTAAGTTTAATCTCAAATGTAATCAAGCGAAAATTACGATGTACAATTTAGCCCTTTACGAAGATTACGCAATTTATCGTGATTAGGTCTATTACGCTTGTATGTACGAACATCGCGCGTAACGTCCAACTAAAATTTCGAATTTTCAAACCTCCCTGGACAATTTATCTAAAGTTTAACCTTGCCAAGACCATACCGTCGTGAAAGACACATACCTGTTCTACATTATATCAAATTTTCATCATACCTTTAAAGCTTTCTAAGAAGTTTACGGTTTGTCGGGGAAAGCCAGCTATAAATACGTACAACGATGTCACAACATTGCGCAAAAATAGTCATTGGGAATTCCCCTCCTTTAAATGATCTAAAATTACACCTGGTCAATTGACCTTGATCTTGAAATAAACCTACTATATCAATGTTTAAATGGGTGTATCATTTATCAAATTCCCTCGATTAGTTTTAGAGGTGCAAGAATACAAAGTCTATCTTTAGATTCAAAAGGTTTATTTTCTCATACGTTCCAACTGTAATTGGTTGAATTGGTGGTTTGATACCTTGATGTGACATTAAAACCTTTACAAGTGTAATTGCTGCACTTCATCATGTTGCCGCCGTGCGCGGTCCCGGCTGAAGAATAGGCCCGCAGCATCCTCTGAGCTTGGAGTATGAGCCATCCTAACAGAGGACCCCGAGGGAACCCCGGGATATAGAAATAGGACCCAGTATCTCCGGCTTGCGGGGTGTGACCCCTCCTAAACGGAGGCTGACCCCGAGGGTCCCGGGATATAGAAATTGGACCCATTCCGTGGTTGTGCGGGATTAATAAATACACAACCCATCTTTCGGATGGGATGTAAACTCAGGTCCACGTGTTGGAAGAAATGCCACGCTTCCTGCACGTTAAAGAACCCTTGTAGTAAGCTCTTTTTGGGGTGGTCCGTAGGTGATCGGCTACAAGGCTAAATTCCCCGCCCTTGACGATTTCACCCTACTTTTCCAGTGGCAGTCAGAATTTCCCGTCCCATGGCCATTTCCATACCCCAAAGTGATTATTTATCAACAAACTTGTTCTCGTCTTGATATAGCTGAAATATTGCTGAGTAGACGTTAAACAATATTCAATCAATCAATCAATCATCATGTTGTTTAGTAAATTTTCAAATTGTATACTGAAAATGACACCCTCCATAAAACAGTTTCCTACTTTGAATTACTATTTAAAAAATCACATATGAAGTGTTTTCAGCACTTTGATTAGCATAACCACATATAGAAGTTAAACATGGTCACAGACCTCAAAATATTTTTTTACGTAAATAAATTTACATCAATGATTAATCCTAAGCTCTCGAAGTATTTTTCTATCAAATCAAAGCTGCTCATGTACAAAGCCGCCTTAAAAATTATAATTGATTGATTGATTGATGTTTTACGCCAACTTCAGCAATATTTCAGCTATATTGTGGCGAGAACTGTTAAGTTATTTGAACAATTATAATAAATATATAAAATATCAATATTAAACCATTAAAGCTTTATACAAGTAAAACAAGAGTGTAAAATATAAAAAAAATATAAAAAACATTATAGGAGAAATGACAGTTAAACTGTTACAATATTACAACTATAAATTATATCCATTTAAATCTTACTAAATGAATTGATTGCTTTTAAAAATTTTGTCGTCAGCGACATTTGTAAATAGGTCTTTTAGACAATCAGCTGAATAAAAATCACGCCTGATATCGGCAACATCTACACATTCAATTAAAACATGTTGAATTGTATAAGGACAATTGCATGGAATACATTCAGGTCGATGATCACTGTTGAGGATAAAACTATGTGTTGTTCTAGTATGTCCAATACGACATCGGGTCAACACTACCTGTTCCCTACGGTTTTTACCGCAGGAACCGACTTGTTTACCGACGTCTGACTGCATTCCATGCAGTTTATTATTTATTTGTAGATCCCATTTGGCCTCCCATAACTTTAAAATGTATTTAACGATTAAAGGCTTCATGTCGGTGTACGGTACTGGACAATCCGCCATCTCGTCATCTAGTGCATCCTTGGCTTCCTGGTCAGCAACCGTGTTTCCATAGATCCCCACATGACTAGGGATCCAAACATAAATGACTTCTTTGCCCAATGCTACAAGTGATTTGTAGAATTCGGCTATTTTCAAAATAATTGGGTGTTTTGTTTTTCGACTTTCAATTGCCAATAGGCAAGAAAGTTAATCGAAACAAATCATAAATTTATTTGATTGCGATAAAGCTACAAATTTAAGTGCCGAGTAAATAGCGTAAGCTTCAGCAGTAAATATGGAACTAGAGGATGGTAATCGGAGAGTTGCTGCACGATCTCCAAAAACGGCTGCAGAAGCCACTCTGTCTCCATCCTTAGAGCCATCTGTGTAAATTTGCAAGTATTCAGGATGTTCAGATTTAATTCTTGCAAATTCCTGCTCGATAACCAGAGGATTGGTATCAACCTTTTTGTGTTTGCGTAGTTCAAAATTAAATGTTGGTTTTGGGTTCAGCCATGGAGGTTTTTTGGAGTTTCTGTAGGAGCTATTTCATCTAGATTTATACTAGCAGATTCAAGGTGTGGTTTGATACGAAGACCAAAAGGTTGTATAACGTTTGGGCGTTTTTCGTAGTCATCTTTGTGAAGAGGTTTGAAAACACAGTTGTGAGAAGGATTACAAGGATACGCTTTAAGATTTGTGCATATTGTAAACCAAGTTTAATACGTCTTTCTTCCAAGGATGGTTCATCAGCTGCAACATAGAGACTCTCCACAGGAGAAGTTCTGAACGCACCTAATGAAAAACGCAAACATTGGTGGTGAACGGTATCTAGTAATTTAATGTATGATTTACGGGTGAAACCGCAAATAAAACATCCATAATCTAGTTTTGACCGAATCAACGATCGATATAAATTTGATAAAACAGTGCTATCCGCACCCCAGTCGGTACTCGACACAACTTTTAAAATATCTTATGCCTTTAGGCATTTGTTTTTTAGCAGTTTGATATGGGGAAGAAATGAAAGTGCACTATCAAAAATTAAACCAAGGAATTTGGCCTCTTTTACAATAGTTATAGGGTTATTGTATAGTTTAAGCTCTGGGTCTGGGTGCATTTTCCGGTTACAACAGAAATTCATCCCGACTGTTTTCGAGCTTGAAAATTTAAAACCATTTTCAACTGCCCATTTTTCGATTCTGTTTAGACATAATTGCAATTGGCGTTCTATGTTATTCATGTTTTTTCCACGATAGCAAATCAGAAAAGCATCTACGGAAAGAGATCCATCAATGTTATCTTTTAAAACCTGGGCCAAACTATTTATTTATTTTGATACTAAATAGTGTGACAGAGAGGATGCTTCCTTGCGGAACACCCATCTCTTATTCAAACGAGTCAGAAAATGTAGAATTGACTCCAACATTGAATTCACGATCCTTGAGAAAATTCTCAATAAAATTTGGTAAACTTCCTCTCAACCCCATATCAAAAAGATCTTTTAAAATGCCATATATCCATGTTGTGTCATATGCTTTTTCAATATCGAAAAAGATGGACACTGCATGTTCTTTCTTTAAAAATGCATTTCTGATAAATGTTTCAAATCGAACTAAATGGTCTATTGTTGTACGACCTTGTCGAAATCCATTTTAGATGTTCGACAGAAGATTGTTCGATTCGAGATACCAAACAAGACGGTTCTTTATCATCCGTTCCATTGTCTTACAGACGCAACTAGTTAATGCTAGTGGTCTGTAATTAGATGGTTCGGAATGATCTTTACCCTGTTTTGGAATAGGTACTATAGTTGCTTGTTTCCACATGGGTGGTAGTTTTCCCGTTTCCAAAATTTTATTAAAAAGGTTTAAAAGAATTTCCAGAGTTGATAAAGGAAGATGTTTGAAGAGTTGATAATGGATATCGTCAGGACCACATGCCGTGTCATGTGCCTTATCCAAGGATTGTTTCAGTTCATCCATAGAAAATAATCTGTTGTATTGCTCTGTATTTTCAGATTTAAAGTTAAGTTTGTTTCGTTCTTTTTTGTCCGTTTTTGATGTGATTGACTTTAGCTTTTCTATTTTTACCCTTTTTTGTACCATATTCCATACTTTGTTCATACGGGTATGGCAATTTAATTTTGAAACAAAGTTACGCAAAGAAGTGCGTCTTCTTTGTTTCAAGGTTCTTCGAGTTTTTGCACGAAAAACGCGAAAATTGCCAAGATTGTCCGTCGTTGAATATTTATTGAAAAGTTCCTCTGCCTTTTTACGATTTTTCAGAGCATCACCACAGTCATCGTCAAACCAAGGTTTCCCAGGCCGTTTTGGGTTTGCCGAGGTTTTCGGTATAGCTTTAGCTGCAATGGAAAGTATTTTTTCACTGAAAAGACTTAAGGGATCGAGAACATCTTCAAACAATTCAGATTTCAATTCTTCTCTACATTAATTTTCATAGAGATACCAATCAGCATAATCAAATTTAAAGCGCTGTGGCTTTTCTCCAGTAGTAGAATAAAGATGTTGAAGAATGATGGGAAAGTGATCACTACTACATAAGTCGTCGTGTACTTTCCATGACAAGTCCACCAGTAATGATGGGTCAGTTATAGTAAGGTCTATAGCTGAGTAAGCCCCATTTCCAGGATGTAAATAAGTGTGTGAAGCGTCATTAAAGATACATAAACCTTCCTGCGAAATTATGTCTTCAATCTTTTTACCTCTGTTATTCAAAGCAGAACTGCCACATAATGGATTGTGAGCATTAAAATCACCCATTATTATAAATGAGCCGGGCAGTTGGTCTGTCAAGTTTTTAAGTTGACTAAGACTGGTGTTGTAATTAGGTGGTAAATATACAGAACATAATGTGTTCGTTTTATCCAAAGAAATTCTCACTGCAACAGCCTGAAGATCCGTATTTAGATCAGTATTGTGAACAATATCGTTGTTGTGACGAGAATGTCACATAAGTGCTGTAGAGGGAGTAGTTCTTTACATTCAACTATCACTTTTCTTCAGGTCTGTTTCCTGAAGACAAAATGCCACAGGATTAAAATTTTGAATTAATAAACTAATTTCAATAAAATTAATCTTAAAACCTCGGCAATTCCATTGAACTATATTGTTCATTTTAGTAGTATTGTTGAGATATAACCCTTTCGGGAAACTGAAGGATGACGAGACGATGATCCACTAACAGAAGAAGACCTACTGTGTGGTCGTTCACTTTCGATGTTGTTATCCGGTTCGGATGAATCCATGTGGGAATCTAATGGTCCCCAAATGCTAACATCCCACAATGGTTTTTGGCGTGAACCGGACGTTTTAGATGTGCCAGTGTCTTCGTCCGAAGACAGGCTTTCAAATCTGTTAGAAGTGCTTAACAGCCGATTCGGACTTCTCGAGTCTACTCTGTCTGTGGCTATTTGCACTTCTAGGTGTTTTTTTATTTTCTGCAGTAGACGAACATTCTGCAGATTTCTGTTCTTTGGCTGTAGCAATTTTAGAGCCAGTTTTCAAATTTGTGTTTTTAGATGATGATTGAACTTTGGAAGGAGATTTGGACAAAGATTGTGTTGACTTGCTTGAGTTTGAAGCTTTTTTAAATTTTGATGGAGTGATGATTTTTTCTTTCGGTACAGTTTCCACAGCTAATGGTCTTGGGATTTGTGTTTCAATTGGCCAAGAATAATTTGTTTTGGTCTGAACATGCGAGAATTAGTTAGGTTTTTTAACTTTGTCTGCATATGAGGATGTTGCTGTTGAAGATGTTTTTGCTAAGGAAATTTGTTGAGTTGCGTCTTTGTACGAAATGTTTTTCTCTGTTTTAAGTTTCAAAATTTCCTTCTCCTTGGTATAAAGTGGACAGTCCTGTGAGGAGGCCATATGCGCGTCGCCGCAGCTTGCACATTTCTGTGCATTACCACACTCGGTGCCCTGGTGTCCCTCCTCTCCACATTTAAAACATTTCCACTTGCCCCTACGTTGTTTGGTGCCATGACCAAACTTTTGGCAAGTGAAACATCTAACAGGGTTTGGTATGAATTTGTCCACCTTTATACCAAAGGGGCCAATTTTCAATGATGTTGGAGGAATTGAACTGTTGAAAGTCAATAGAAAAGTATTAAGTTTTACAGCGCTTCCTCATTTTTTCGAAATAAATCTTTGTACTTTTGTGACGCCCTGTGATGATAATTCGTCACAAATTTCCTCATCGCTAACATCTGAAAGATACTGACTTCTGTCTCTCATAATACCACGACTGCTATTAAGAGTTATGTGGGGAGATGTCGAAACTTTGTCGCCTCTGTTAGGAAGACTCATACTCCAAGCTCAGAGGATGCTGTGGGCCTATTCATAAGCTGGGACCGCGCACGGCGGTTAAAAATTATGAAAATATGCTATAAAATGACACCCTCCCCCCACTTTGAGGAAGTGCATCCAAGGTGGATTTCTGTATCTGAAATGGTCTAAACTTTGGTTCTGGTCATACACATATCATGCTCAATGCAGAAATTGATGGAAGAAGGAGAAGAAGACAGAATAAAAGCAGAAAAGTTCATTTTTGAAGTCCTGAAAAATATTACGTCTGTTATACAGCGGGAAAGCCCGATATGAATAGATCAGAATTACTAGAAATTCCCTCAGGTTCCTATCTTTTCTTTCCTCCGCTCTTAATAAAGAAAATAAAATTACGAAATAGATGCAAATTTTGTAAAAAGTGTGAGAAATTCAAAATCTGGTCCAAAAATTTGAGTATAATACTTTGACTTGGCTCTTGTGTTGACATTGTGGACCCTAAAATGATAATTTTAGTATGTTTAGTAGAGGAACAGCATGATATTTTTAATTTCTTAGGTTATTGCATATGTACACATCAGACTAGATATTTAAGCATCATTCCTGTGTCAAAAGTCTATTGTAAAAAATCAGACTAATTTTTATATAAGGCACCTGAATCAGAGTTGTCGCTTTTGATCAAGACACCAAAAACATGAAATTTGCCCATATTGAAGATATATCCAAAACAATATAAAAATAGATATGTTGTGCGATGGTCACAAATTAACTATGGAACAAAATAAAAATGGTATAGTTGGCCACGATTAAAAGGTAAAAAACACAAAAATATACAAATTAAAAAACACAATAAAAAAGAACAAAAATGGAAAGAATGGAAGACTGCCCAACGTTTCGGCCATATGGCCTTCGACTAGGGGACTACCAGGCTGAAATACGGAGAAGAAAATGGAAAGGACGAGAGAATGCAGACCTAATGACATGTCACAGATATTACCTTTAAAAATCGTGCAAAATCTTGAACATAATCAAAAACGAGAAATAAAACATTAGTTATCTGTACTATGTGAATACCAAATTTCAATACAAAAAAAAAAAAAATAGACTGCTTCGGCGTGCCAACCACAACATACT
Source organism: Modiolus philippinarum (assembly GCA_002080025.1). Taxonomy (NCBI): domain Eukaryota; kingdom Metazoa; phylum Mollusca; class Bivalvia; order Mytilida; family Modiolidae; genus Modiolus; species Modiolus philippinarum. The sequence continues at coordinate 8,628 of MJUU01012130.1, read as the reverse complement.
GGATATGCATGTAACTTTTCTTATACAAACTAGTTCAGGTGAGAAACAACGACAGTTCCTTGAACAAAAAAATCATCAATTTACTTGGAACTGCTCGACCCTTTGGCATGAATGTTAAGAAGCAGTCTGTTTTATAATATTTTTATGTATTGAAATTTGGTATTCACATAGTATAGATAACTAAGGTTTTATGTCTCCTTTTTGATTATGAATCTCAATGCCAAGATGAAAACCATTATATCATGCCAATCAGCGGTTCTGGGGGAAAGGGGGTTATCCCTTTTGGGATCCGAAGCAAGAGATGTTTTTTTTTGTATTGCTTTGCTCGGCGATTCGGGGGGGGGGGGGGGGNGGGGGGGTACGTAGGGTTAACTCAGCTACAAATTTTATATATGATTCATAGCGAGAAATTATGCTCATTTTAGATGCATATTCATTGTATTTAAATTAGAAAAAGAATCACGTGACTTATCAGCATTCTCACCAACGCCGACTTCGTCAAACAGCTTTTACTGCTAAAAAAACCGGATATTTGGTCTTACCCGTTACTGTATTCCTTTTTAAAATCATTCTTTGACACTTCCTTATGACGTTTTCATTGTCAAAACAAAACGCAAATCGAGAATTTTTATAGAAAACGCTGATTTTATAAATTAATACATCTTCAAATTGGGGCATATTTAGCTTCCGTGGGAAATTCGAGTTTACAAAGTACATAATTAAGGTTTTTAGTAGTATTTTCTTTGGCACTCAAAGTTTTGTTGTATTTCCATGTATCTTGTTTTGTAATGACTTTGCACTTAAACTTTGGCAATGAAGCTAGGGAAGTTGACGTTTTCAGCCATTTTGTCAAAATATTTATAATGGGATGTTAAAGGACTCGGGCATCGGATTTTCATATGGCTTGGGAACTTTGAAATTACCTTCTAAGTCAATCTGACACGATTTGTTTGACTGCTTATCGAGTGTCCTATTAGAGTTTAACCTTGTATTTGATATGCAACTCAGTTTTTAGCAAGAATAGCTATTTTTCACAATTTTGCCTGTCAAATACAATGGAATTTCGACACCCGTCTTTGACTCTGTAATAAAATATGCAAATGAGTAAAAATGCAAAAGATTTCTACATATGTTTCAAACCTGGTACTGTTCAGACTTGCAATTGTTTAAAACCATAATCTGTCAGAGAAAAGACCCTGTTTTGTAAACCCCAACCATCCCCCCTTTTCGGAGCTTACTATGAGGTAAGAGTGTTTGCTCTTTGTTGAAGGACTAATGGTGATTTCAAGATAAAGAACAGCAATGAAAGCGTTGTTCCATTTGCTTAATCTTACCATGTATTCATAGGGATTTACTCCATGTCCCTTTATTTGTCCATGTTATAGTTCTACCATGTGTGTTCAAATAGACGTAAAATGTTTCCTTGACTACTTGGTTGCATTTTAAATATTTGATCTGCTCACTTTTAATGAATATAAAATTATTTGCTTTAATGAAGAATACCATTTCATGATAATATCACAATTTCAAACTAATGAGAATATCACGCCAAAACTACTACATGTAACAACATGGTATGAAACTACTGAGGTCACCAATATGGGGTTACAAACAAGTCGCGGATCCCCACGATTATCATCGGGAAAGTCACTATAATGGTCCAGGCATATGATGATATTCCAAAAAACAAACTTCAAAGGAATTTGTGGGACGCTTTATATCTGTACAGATTTGTTAATACTGATTTTACTTGATTTTGCACCATTGAAAAAGAACATGGAAAAAATTTATTTTCTATAAAACAGACTTTTCAGCTTTAAATTAATTCAAGTGGTAGGAAACGAAAATTCACAGAATCTGGGAGGTCAGCTCGCATCAAGTCAAAATCATGTAGTTGAGTTCTGACATTAGATAAACAATTTCTAACATAATGATTGTTCTCGGTGTAAGAAATTGAACGAAAAATTGTGTAAGTCAGCATTTAACAAACGACAAAAAACACGTCATACTCTTTCATTTGGCAAAAACCAGTAATTCAAAATTATTTAATAGAATTATTTTTAAATGGCTGCTATAAACCGGGAAGCTTTTTAAAAAGCTAAACTTGTTTATTAATTTGCAATGATATTGTCGTTACCTTACATCAATTAAAGGAACACATTTCACTTCATTGACCTTCATGCAATACAAAAATGGGCGCTTTAGCGAAATACAATGCGAACATGGGTGCCTTACCGGATGTGCCTTTTCAGATTTTAGTACTGTCTGACTCCAGACAATAAATATATTTAGTGTGTTAAACAGGGTGTCAGTTGGTCGACAACTTTTACATTTATTATTAATATTTATTTATGAAACAAGAAAAATCACGTTTCTATCTTTCAATTTACGCGATTCTTATTATGATATACATTATGCCCGCAAAGAAAAGTCGGGGCATATTGTTTTACCCCTGTATCCGTCTTCGCCTCGTCCGAGGAGGTACATGGTTTGTACGCACAAACTCTTACGGCTTTAATGTTAGAAAGTTTTAATTTTGCAGATATGACTTAGAAATTGGGGCAATGCGAGCTTTAGCAAGCATTGTTGCCTGTTTCCTGCCGAATAAAAATAAATCTAATATTTGAAGACAATACACGTATATTGATTTTACACTGCAATCTTAAAATGTGATTAACTTTGTCTTGAATGGTTAAAAAGATATTTAAATATATCAGAACAAAAAAGAAACGCATATTTTATTTCATACTCTATTTCAATAAATAATACATTATCCGAAAATTAACAAATAATGATGTAACAAAGAACCGTAACCAAAAATTTATTTCCCAAAGAACCATCACTTTCATCAAACATAACGTCACTTTAAATTTTACAAAGTGTGCGAGATGACCATCGTAAGCGTCAATTGAAGATAACAACAATGGATCATTAACTTGGTAAGAAACATCATTATTGTTGTCCTGTTGCGTTGAAATGCAAATTGGTATAACCCTATTTGTGCTCCTTTCTAGTGAGCTATGAGTAATTTTTGAAATATGATTCTAAGGAATTATGGAATAGTTTGTGACCTGTTTTAGTAGACATTATGTATCCTTTTTTCAATTGTGTCACGTGGTTTAGACATTGATTTTTGGCAGATGATTAACAGAGCGTATCATGTAAGCGAAATTTAATGCCTTGTAAATCAGCCTCCTTAGTGTCATGTACATTACCTCTTACGTACTTAACAAAATGGCATGAAATTTACAAATAAATTTCATGATTATGTGTTTCTTGTTTTGTTCAGTATAATATAAATGTTTAAACTATTCCACAAATGGAACCTCGCTGTTTCTGTCAGTAGGATATCAAAAAATGATATCACAGTTACATTGTTACGTTTCTTAATATGTACATTCTCATTGCGTTTTGTCCTCTTGTACACTTTAATGTCTAAAGATATAAGTATTTGACTGAGATTGAAGTACTTCAGTCACGTGTTCTCTTTTCAAGGACGAGGCTACAGAATATTTGGTCTTTGTCACACGATATTATATGATCTAACTAATTGTAGGTATGAAGACCCAAAGAACTATTCTGGTAATACTCATACTGGTCTGCGTGCCATCCAGATGCTTTTGGCATCGTCAAGGTGGTGTTCTTTTTCCTACCAATGGCTTTAAAGTCGGGTATATTGGTGGTGGCCGAGGTATGTCAATTGAGAAAAGAGATGCTGAACTTCAACCGTTGAATGAACGTAATGGAGGCCTTCAACAGCAGCGACGTTTCAAAAACCGGTAAGTATTATGTATAATTTACAAAAAGTGAAAGCCCTATCTGGTAAACTAGACATAGACAAATAACTACATACCGAAGTTACTGTGAATTTACTTTCTACATATGCGCATTCAAGTGATACATCAAGTGATACATTGTATATATAAGCAATGCATACGGCATTCTAACTCAATATTTGTTATTGAAGCTCAAACTGAAATGTTGAATAAAATTTTCAAAAGAGATGCATATCAATAAAAGGGGAAAAATCTTAACAGGACTGGTTTTAAACGGAGTTAGCAATTTGGTTTTGAGTTCTTGCTTGTTTCTTTTATGCAATGAATTGGTGTAGAAACGAGCAGGATCTGAACAAAGAGATTTTCGAGAAAAAAAACTCTTATCACGTCAAAATAAAGGAATGTCAATGCTTGATTGAATATATTGCGTAAACCGGAACATTTTCAAATGGACATTTGGTTGATAGAAAAAAGCTAGGATTCAATCTGATCTTAATTTTTCAGAAATTTTTTCCCCATTTTAAAAATAATCCGACTGAATCAGAATGGTTGTGCTCTTGCGTCTTCTGAATGAACCACTTGAGAACAGTTTGACTTTTTAATTTAGAACATTGAACAAAGTTATATTGGATCATCGGATGGCCATATTAATGTTTGTAGACTTAGAACACGTCCTTGTACGAGAAAAATTGCACTTGAGTTGTAGATCAAACAAATTTTAAATAAAGTTATTGTCATTATATGTAGAGAAATGAATAATAATAATAATAATCAGCAGGTATGAATGCATATATAAAAAATTCAATTGAATGTTGTTTGACAAAAATCGAGTGGGTTTCCTTCAAGCGTACAATTCAAATTACCGATGTATTATGTAACACATTGGAAGCGAAAGAAAAAAAATCAGATACATTTGCTCCGAAAAGTTCTTCATTCCTTATTCTTCGTCTTTTTGTTTTTTTTTGTTTTTTTTTTTTTTTAATCTTTGCTGTTTTATTATTAGTAGTAGTATTTTTTTTTTATTTGGACTGATTAATTGAACTGGTTACTGATTGTCTTTTACTCATGAAATCCTGACGAATCGAAACGTTTTATTTTCATATTCCAGACTTTCTGGTTTTAAGTGCACTTAGGAGACATCAGTTGTCGAAATACTGTACGCCTTGATATCAACTTAAAAGAGGTGTTCCTATGACACTCTTATAAATGTCACACCATCCATTCACATGGAGTCCTGCATCTTTCTTCCCAAACAAAGTAAAATATTAAAACAAAATAAACTCAAAGTGTTTTTTTTATTTTTAAGCAAGGCTGAAAATTTCGCAAAAATACATTGGCAAACAAAAATTGATGCAAGTGTGTAGGAAAGGAAAAATCCTAAACAAAAATTTGTAACAACACCTGCCAATATAGATGCAAGTTGTCAAACAAACACTACACATTGAAGCCAAAAAAATGAACTAATCCGCCACAATACTAAAGCACCAGTTAAATTTACCAAGTATAAAATATGAAGGTATCATCAGATACTCCGGAGAGGTAACTAACTGACAACGCAAAATTCATTGTTAAAACATAGTCAGTGTTTGTTAATTGGAAATATATCCTTGTCCTTTATATTTTTCCCTGCTATTTTTTTATTTAATTATTTTTTGTGCTTGTATTTTTTTCTGTTTTGTTTTGTATTTGTTTTTCTTTTTAGGTTTTTTTTTGTTGTTGTTGTTTTGGATTTTTGGGAGTTTTTTGTTTGTCAGTTCTTTTGTTTGTTTGTTTTGTTTTTTTTTAATAGACACACTAATGATCATCTTCGCGAGCCTCTTCAAGAAGAGGAGTAGGCGGATCGTAACCCTTGGCTCGCGAAGATGACTAATGATCTGTCAAATAAAGGTGTAAATCGTGAAAATTCTATACAAACACATGACACAGTTTTCCTTATTCTATTATTCAAAACATTTTCAAAGACAGAAAAATATATCAAAAATGCTTTGAATATGATGTTGAGTTTGCAGTTGTTTTCCACTAGTCTATGCTATTTCAGGCAGTTTTTTGTATTAATAAAAGAAAATATTTTGATACTTTGGTGAATTTCTTCATAGTTTTTAAGACCGCTTAGTTTAGGATTGCTAAAAAGCAACTATGTTTTTCAATTTGGTTTGACAAGAATACGTATTCTCATATTTGAATTTTCAAATTTAAATCATATTTTATTTCCTAACGTTATTACATTTTATCATAAGTAGGAACTTAACTTTACCGTATTGTGTAAAATGTTCAAATCTGCGAAATAAATTCAATTTTATCGTAAAACATTTTGAGACCTATACTCCAGGCTCTCGATTCATTCAGATAGCAAGCTTAATTTGTGCACACAAAAAAAAAAACTAAAAAAACATGCACATCTTTTCTGTAATATACTATTACATCACCAAAAAAGCAACCTGTTTAGCTTAATTAAAATTATTCACAATATATTAAAACAGTTCCATTACGAATCATTGATACATTTACTCTTTTTCAGACTGTTGAAGAAGAATTAAACCGTTCACTGGACATGATTTCAATGCGAATTGATTAAAAGTGCAATAATAAATTTTATACTTGTATTATGCAGAGAAATGACAACTTTAAAGCAATAACAACTGTAACACAGGAAGCACTACTATAACAGCCTGATTTACATTTATCTTATTTGGAAAACAACCATAACAGCAAAAAAAAAAAAAAAAAAAAAAAAAAACATTATGCGTTCTTGGTAAACCACAATCATATGGCCATGTCTTTGTAATATTGATTGAAAAGTTGTATACACGGATACTTTTTACAGGATTTAATGTTTTACGAAAGGATATGGAGTAAATGAACATGAGACCATACCACATATTATGATAACTCAAAGAATTGATTTCCAATTATGATTGTAATGTCGTATGCTGAAATACAGAAAATATTACACTCTCAAATTAGATACAACAAAATTCCAAACACATGCGCGTTTCTTTAAACGACCTAAACATTGTGCTAGAAACAGGTATCATCTGTCAATCAAAATGCAACATGTAGGTACTCCAACGAAGAATTTTTTTAGCACATTTTGATGATTTATCAATTTTCAATCCACAAATACACAATGATGACATGCTGCATGAAGACGCACGTTAAGTGTTGTATTTAAATTACAACCTTTACTTTTTTGCAGTTTTCTCCAATTTTGGCCGTGATTAGTCGTAAATAGTGGTCAAAGCGTCGTAACTCCAAATAATTTTTGAACCAGTATCTACTTAGCTCTGATAGAACTGGTAATTGCGAAGAAAATAGAATACCGGAAGTGGACTTATTGTAATTTTTTAATAATGTTAATTTATCCTTAATCTTATTTTTTTGGAGATTAAAAGTTTAATGTCTAATTATTGAAGCAGATAGCTATCTTTTGCACCGTTATATTCATTCCATTCGAACATTCAATTTTTTCGTTGGAGTACCTACAACATGCCCATTCTTAACAAATCGACTAAACAAGGCGTGATATCTGTACGTCAATCAAATACAAACATTTTATTCAGATTATATGATAAGAATTTTTACATATTTTAGAAAAGTTAGGAAGAAAATGCTTGCCGTGTATAAAACTTATATATGGCTATATATTGAAGATGAAGAACAACAATAAATGCGTTGTTCCTTTGCTTGCTTTTACCATGAATTCGTCTCATGTGCATTTCCTCCATATCCCTTCCTTTATCACCTATAAGCATTTTCGTTTTTACAAAAATAAAATGGTATTTATTCACAAATTCACATAAAGTATTTAAGAATTTCATATTTACTATTCTAATACGATCATTCGGAATATTTTAGGACAGTAAAATTTACATTCTGTTTATTGTTACAAAAGAAAAACGTATCCGTCGTACTCGATTCACACGATCCATAGAACATCGAGAAATTTGTAGATATATTATATCTCAGAAATGAGATATTTTTCCTGCGCCAAAACATGACAAAAGTAACAAAATAAAAGGATTGTAATTGTGTTGGTTTTGGGAAAGCATACGGTCTTCGATCCAATGTAAAAAAATCAGACAATTCAGTTCAATTTATATATTTACTTTTAATTTGCACCATGGAATTTCAATATTTACTATTTTTTGTGAATTTAATTTCTTTAAGAAAATAACAAACTTTCATCAAAAAGTACAGCGATTGAAACGTTCAACATTCCCAAAATAGCGCTCATCGTGTGAATCGTGTGAGTTCATCGTGTAGATCGTTTGCGTTCATCGTGTAAATCGTGTGCTTTCATCGTGTATCGTGTATCGTGTAACGTTCATTGCGTGTATCGTGTAGCGTGCGTTTACTCGTTTCATTTACATTCCGCATTTTATAGATAGGTTTACCAGTTTTTTTTGCAAAACACCGTTGTTGTTTATTTTTTTCAACTCGAAATATACCTTTTTTACAACTGCCGACCCCGGGCCACCGACTTTGTTCTATGTCACCATACCGCTATGACCCTTGCGGACATATTTTAACTGGGAACTTAAACATCATTGAAGATAAAGAAGTTCAACAGTTCTTTAGGAAAGGGCCTAAATATCGCCCACCTTCCAAAATTCACTGGCAAGCTTGTTTTGAAATCATTAAAGACGCAGTCACTAAGTACTGTATAAAATGGTGCAAACGGGAAAGTGTAGACAAACACGCACTGAATTTGTTCAAAGATAAAATTATTACCAAAGTCAGCAACAGAATTAATTTTTATAAAGATAATTATGTTGAGCCACATCCTAAGCTGTCTGTTAATAGACTAAAGTCTAAATTGAGAGATCTTGGCAAAAAATATGTGTTTGTACCA
>MJUU01012126.1:89893-115841 GCA_002080025.1 Modiolus philippinarum | reverse complement strand
TTATATATATATATATATATATATATATATATATTTGTAAATATTGCGGAAAAATACTGAATATGGACTAATCGTAGAAGCCTATATCATAAATGCAGCAGAATATGTCTTTACAATAACTTTGTTTTTATGTATCTCAACTGATATTATAAGCTAGAGCACCCTCCCGATAGGAGGACTTGACCAAATGATGTTTCTTACACCATGTAACAAGAAAACTTTCAGGAATACGAGGAAGAACGGTTGAAATTTACATACTGAAAGTTCTGTGGTCAACGAGTTGCTTGACCAGTATACCAGCGTTATATAACAGTTTAGCAACTTAATTGACTCTAGATAAACATTGTAATCGAACCATCTTGACTTTATTTTTCGCTTTCTCGAATCATTTTCAAATGCTGTGTGATCCTGTCGGAATTTATGAGATCCTGTACATGTTATTATGATCGGAACATGTCCGCGTATTGTCGGAACATGTCCGCGTATACTTTATAACTTTAATATACTAATATTCTGGTAGATTACATTCTAACTAAGAAAAAACCAAGGAATTTACTGTAAATATATACTCTATTAATGAAGACTTACTGCTAAGTGTCTCCTTTTTGTTGCGAATAATTCAAACTGAAAGTAAGAAATCTTAAAATCAAATTAGACATGTGCTATGACAATTTTTAAGTAACCAATTCTAAGTAAGCTAGTGGTAATTCAGATAAAGACAAAAAGGGATATGGAGTCAATGTCCAAAGAACAAAATCCCTACAAATGCATGGCTAAGTTTAGCATATAGAACAATTGTTGGAATTCACCGTTAAGTCATCTAAGAACTTCAACAATGACCCACACCTCATAGCAATTTTAGAGCGGCTCTGGTCAATTCAACCCTCAATCTGAAACATTGGCTGAAAGTTTTATAATTTTCACTCTGAAGACCTCTATGACTTATTGTAACATTTGAGAAAAATTGAAACAGAAATTACCAAAGTTTAAGAATAAACGGTAAATTATTTAATGCTGTACACGGGTTTCAAGCAGTGACCGCTCATCAGCAGCATTAGAATCGAATCATATAGAAAGCCTAATGAAAAACTAAGACTGGGAAATATATTTCTGTTTCATGTTGTTTCATCGTTTTACATTTTGTTAAGATAGAAATAATTTGATATGAAATAAAGATGAAACATGCATTGTTGTTCTAAATAATTTAAGTCATTAGTTTTGTTCATTTATATAATATGTCATAATTTTACATTATTTATTCAAACGTTGCTCCTGTCACATACCACACTAAGATATTTCATATGCATGTGTTATGATGCAAATAAAATGGATTATCTGCAGGAGAAAATTTGAATTTGATATTTTATTGATAGCTAATGTCTTCTATTCACCGTTGCTTTTTTTTTTTTTGGAATAACATGTTACGTCTATTTGTTCAGCTAGCCGGCAATTTAGCAACGAGCACTGCTTATCTTTTGTCATATTCTTTCCTCCTCAAGCTTGCGGTCTTGAAGTTAGTAGTCTACCTGTATTGGGGTTTATTTGTAGGTTGATTTTGCCATAGGGAAACGGGATAGAGACAGGGGAGGTATCAATGATCCGGTTTATCTCTACCACTAGCTCTTGCTAGTGCTGGTACCAAGTCCAGTTATCCCGAGTTACTATCTTTGTCTACGTGTGTCTTTGGTCTTTTTACAGTTCCCTGGTCATCATAGTTGTACTATTCCTAGTATAGTTCGTTGTATTCTGTCAGTGTCTGCCTGCCTATATTCTACACAACATTTTACTCTCGAAAGAACAGTTCAGTTTATCGGTTCAAAATGTGTATGTCATGGACGAAATAATTGTAACATTTACAGAATCTTGGGCCAATTCCTGTCGTTTTGTCCAGTACTTTGTAACCGTCTTGCAATTTGCGACTGTCGTAACAAATGAGCGACCATTCGACTTTTATAGGGGGTTCGGAAGGAATTTAAAAAAAAAACAAACAAAAACAAAACAAAACAAAACAAAACAAAAAAAAAAAATAAAATAAAATAAAGTAAAATAAAATAAAATAAAACAAATCCAGGATCATAAATTTCTTGATATATATGAAGCAAAATCTCTGTTTTGAACCAAAATAAAAGACAAGAGTTGCTTCCAACGAGAAAAGGATAGTCATTCTTAAAGATTCAAAGATTGTATGAAAAAAATCAAAGATAAGATTTCCTTCATATAATTTCAAATTGTTGTTCCATTACATTGCTTATTTCCATTGGATCTGACAAAAAAAAATATGCCCGGATTCAGAATTCTGCTTATTATTTAACCCTATGTGAAAAACATCATTTTCGGGCATCAGTACATTCATGGTAAGAAACATTTTGTTAGATTAGGGATATAGGCTCAGCCTTTGAGGGTATGATTTGAAATACTAAAACCTGCTTTGCGCACAGTTTCGTTATTAAATTGATTCAATAAACTTTTGCCCTATTTTAAGTTTAGAATATAATATTTGCTAGTCCGATATTCCTCTGTCGTCTGACGGCCTTTTTTCGACTTGCTGGGGCCGTGGTCCAACAAAGGCCGTCAGATGTGCTTCCACGGCCCCAGCAAGTCGAAAAAAAGGCCATCAGACGGCAGAGGAATCTCGGACTAAGTATTTGCCTAATCCAAACCTTTGTCCTTTGCTGAATCTAGCTTTTTGATGCCCTTTAACACTCTTTTAACACTCCTCTTGAACACTCCAGATTTGATTGATAAATATTCAATTCCAATTTCCAATTTTACTTCTATTGAGGTTTGTCAATGAGTCAATGTGGTGTGACTTGAACAACGAACGACAAAAAAATTTACCTGTATGATGACACAAGGCTTGTACGTCGAACGACAAAAAAATTCTACATGTATTACAGGAGGCAATGTTTTGACAATATTATGGTTTTGACATTTAACAAATTTGGGGACACAGAAGCTATATTTAGTCGTCTTATAAGCGGAAGGTTGATGCATCATTAAACCTGGTTTAACTCACCATTATATTTATAAAATGCCCGTTCCAAGTCCGGAATGTGACTGCTCAAAAAGAATATAATATTGTCGATTCATATTTAATATAAACCTATAATTATACGATTTAATACAATTCTTCAAAAATACCTAACTCAAGAGAGTTAATATCATGCTCATTAAAAACTATAGACACATCACGAATGTTTTTTTTTTACATATGCGTGCTCAGGTACTCGATTATTTTAAATAAGCAAAAGTAGATTCAGGAATTACAAATGATATTTGAAAACAATTTTATAGCTTTAATTAACATATGAATGAATCAATATTTTAAAGGACCTTTGTGTTAAAACTTCAAAGAAACCTACATGCTGTGTATAAGAAATGCACTTTAATATAAGAATATTATAACTCGACTTTAAAGGTGTTAGAGCCTAGGAAAGTCTACTTTGAATCATAAGTTACAATTAATGACTACTTACAACTGTATGATATACATCTTTAAACGTCAATCAAAAACAATGAAAGCCAGTTGTAATCTGCACAAACAATATGTTTAAAGTCAGGGAGTCATATGAACTATTACTGCTTTATATTGAAAGAAAAGTATCACCACGAAATAGCCGAATTTTGCATGTATTAATACCAGTAATAAGGACGGCAACATTGATTTTTACCTAACCTGGGCTACAAAAGGCAATGTGAGCTATTGCCACCAGTTGGGTCTGTCCACTAATGTTCGTCGTAAACAAAAAAAACCAAACAGACAAACAAAAAAAAAACAAAACAAAAACAAAAAAAAAAATCCCCAAAAAACCAAAAAAAAAACAAAACAAAAAAAACAAAAAAAAAACGTCTACCTCGAAACATCTTTGCCAATTTAAAAACAAATCTTGGCCTAAACAAATACTGGGATATCTAGTCTCCAAATATATAAAACAACATGGTGCCATAGAATATTTAAATGTACATTTAATACAATACACTAAGATATCATTCTTATAAAAGAATTAAAATACATTTTCATCAATTCCAGATATACTTTTATTCTAATAATTTTCATCTCATCTATATAACAATTTAGTATAGTAGGCGCAGCGTCACATCTACCCTGGTGACTGGTGCCCCCGATGTAAAGGGGTAGCTTCTAAATAAAAATATGTATAATATATCAACGAGTTCTGTTTAAATACGTTGTATCAATAATTCTGACTTTCCTAGTAAAGTGAAATAATTCTCTATGGTATACATTTAAATATATAAATTCATCATCGTTATAATAATAATGTCACAACTCTTAAACACTCATCAATATATCCGTCTGAGTCGTTGCTATAGGCAACCACATCCAGACTGTAAAATATGCTTTGTTTGTATTGTCCCGTAACTGCAGGGTATATCCACGTGTAGGACGGAAAACTAATATTATTAAATTTGCTGACTGAACAAAGTTCACTGATGTGAAATATCTAGGGATATTTAATAGAACTGTGTTTTAATGCGATTGTACTTCACATAACATATAACTCAGCTTCATTTACAAAGGCAAACAATTCTATTATAGAGCGTGGGTACATGCTTTGGCATTATTTATATATAATTGTCTTTTGAGATCTAAAATACAATTTGCCAACCATAAATTGTTTTTATTTTATATTTTTTTTTGAAACTTTTATATTCATAACGTGTTCATTTTGTTAAAGAAAAAAATATATCAGTAGAAATGTAAACAATATACACAAGGTTATTCGAGGTAATCGTTTCCTAGACATTTGCCGTACAGCAAATGTGAAGTGAAGGTTCAATGTATGCTTCAGCTCTGAACAATGAGTTGTAAGTCTAAGTAGTTATCCGTTGCAGAATAATGTTATTCTTCTTGTTGATATCCTTTTTTATTGAGATTTCTAAAAGCAAACCTATGACATTCAAGAGTCAACACCATTTAGTTTGATATAAGTTAGCAGCATTTAAAAGATCTGAATATACTGTACTCAAAAGGTTCTTTTGAAAAATATTTCAAGTTTGGAAATAGTGAAACAGTTGATGAAGAAAAGATAATAGGAAACACTTATAATGGCCGAACATTACAATCACATGCCACAATCCACCAGGGAACTGCACAAGAAAAACAATAAAATGACAAAAGACAAACATAGACAACGATAGGTACTCGGGATAGCCGGACCTGGTACCGGCACCAGCAACAGCTAGCGGTAGGGTTAAACCGGTTTACGGGTACACAAACCTCCCTTTTCTCTATCCCGTTTCCATATAGTATAATAAACATACAAATAAAACCCAATACAGGTAGACAACTAACTCCACGACCGCAATCTTGAAAGCGGAAAGATAAAGACAAAACGTAATTTAGAAAGATGGGTCAAGGAGTGCTCGCCGCTAAACTTGCGGCTTGCTCAAGGAGCATAGTCTGCTGGTTAAACACTGTCGCACTACAGAATAATAATCAAATTCAAAACTTCCCGAAGTTGTTCTTACTATAGAACAAATTAATGGAAATGGAGTAAATGTACATGGAACAAATCATTATAAATACATGGTAAGATTAAGCAAATGGAACAACGTTTTCATTGTTGTTCTTCATCTTGAAATCACCATGAGGCCTTCAACAAAGAGCAGACACTACTACTCAGGGTAGTTCAAGATGGCCCTAGCACCAGTTTGAGTGGCCTTGCTAAATGTTGTACAACGCTTCAAGATGGCCCTAGCACCAGTTTGAGTGGTCTTGGTAAATGTTGAACAACGCTAAATCCATGTATCCTTTTTTCATGGATGCGGGGTCGTCGACAAGCATAGGAAAACCATTAATAACGTACATTAAAGAAGACTAAATTACAATAAAGAGTACGGTATAGCAGTGTCCATGGTAATACTAGTACAAGTCGTCAATAGCAAAATATTTTTCCATCTGAAGATCTTGATTAACATTATGAACGACTTCTTTGCAGAAGTATGCCTCGGCTAGACCATACTAATGATCAGATTAAGTTATTTATTATACGACTTTTATCTAAAAACATATTCCTTTAACCATTACCCTGCAAGGAACCATTTCGGACTTCCAATCGTTTAGACTTTATTTGCACTGAAGAGACATACGTTGTCGAAATGCGCATATGCAGAAACTAAATTTACAGTAATTAATAAGTTCGGTAATTAGTTATTCGATACAGCCAATATATAGCCCAACTCTGTGGTTTGGAAATGCAAGCGGTCTTGCAATATATCTAAAGCAGGATAGGTTCAAATTCCTCAGAGGAAACTACCAAAACAGTGCTGATACAGATGTTCATTTCTTAAAATTGTTATCTTCAGATGTACATAAACAATGAACATGTGGAATAAAAGCACATGATACAAAGTCTCTCCAAATACATGATAGAAGTTATCAAATGAATGGAACAATGCTTTTTCTTGAGAGGATTTTTCATACTTGTTCTTGAGAGAATTTCTCATACGGATACACTATCATACTTTCAATTCTTGTCATTATTATTTTTTGTATTTTCAAATTGTTATTCAGACCACCTGTTTATTGTGCACACATATCATGATTTTATTATGCCAGATGTTCTAGCCTTTAACTCGATAGGCGCCCCGTGGTTATTTAAATGTTGTGATTGTCTTCTGTTAGTCTTTTCGTCTGGCAACGGATATAAAAGAATGAAATAAAAAGGTAAAAGGAAACATCTACAATTGCTGAAAATTATAATTACCTGCCACAATCTGCCAGGGACCTACACAGGAAAAACACAAATAAGACAAAAGATAATCGTTAACAATGATAGGAACTCGGGACAACCGGACTTGGTACCGGCACTGGCAAAAGCAAGTAGTAGGGTTAAACCGGGTTATGGGTACCCATCGACCCTTTAAATGTCCCGTTTCCCTAAAGTATAACAAACATACGAATAAAACCTGATACAGTTAGTCTACCAACTCCATTTGTCAGTTAATTTTATTTTTGTTGACGATGGGCAAAGGAACATGGATATGGCATTTTCGATATCAAGCAAAGAGTTCCACTCAAACCGATGCTAGGGTCCGTCTTGAACTTACTATGAGGTGATAGCGAAGCTCATTGTTGAACGTTGAACGCCTCATGGTGAATTCAAGATAAAAAAAACCAAAGCGTTGTTCCATTGCTTTGTTTTACCATGTATTTGTAGAGACTTTGTCTCATGTGTATTTACTCCATATCCCTTCATTGCTTATTGTTGTGTATAATACTACAATATTTACTATTATTATTCTAGTATTGGATTTGAGAAGTCTCATAGTAAAGTAAGTGAAAACTGAACCCTCAATCCTAAACGAATAGACCAAAGACTATGGCAACATCGGAAACAACAAAGAGACACAACATGAGTATGACACAGCAAAGAAAAATGAAGACACACACACACACACAAACACACACACAAAGATGAACAACTCGGATCCAATAAAAACCATTGGTGAGATCAGGTGTACAGTAGAGTAAGCATCTCCTGCTTCTTATAAGACACCCGCCGTGCTGAACATCCGGTAGTAAACTCATATCTGTGAGAGGAAACAACAATTAAGCTTTGAAGGCAAAGATCTGTTGTCATCTGGGAAACAGATAGCCCATAGCGGTTCACAAGATGGTGATGTCGACCGTTACACTTCTGGAGGGATTACTTCAAGTTTTGGTTAACATACCCTTGTTGAAGTAGCCTATTTGGTTGCAACCGGGCTCTATTAAGGAAATCACTGTATCGAACACAGGCTCTTGATTAGCAAATAAGCTGGGAGACGTACACTCCGTATGCTGGCGCTGTTTGGATGTTGCTACAAAGAAAAGGGAAGTTGACTATTGGAAAAGTGAAGTCATCGCGTTTGTAATGAAGCTAAGTTTGAAATCTACCTCTGTTGTCAATTTCAAAATGAAAGTCAAAAATGAGGCCGATGTGGAAATGTCTGTAGTATCCTTAATTTCGAACTCTTTTGGATAGATCAGATGAAGAAAATCACAAAAGCGAGGGTTGTTTAGTGACAAAATATCATCTATATAACGGAACCTAAAATTGAAGGATTGGGCCAGTTTTTTATCTTTATTTTGAAGAAGTCCTTGAATAATGAATAATAAATCTACACAATATGAAAAAATAAAGGAATATTAAGTAAATGTACACAGAGCAAAATCCCTATAAATACATGGTAAGAAAAAGCAAATGATACAACGCTTTCATTGTTGTTCCTCATCTTGAAGTCACCTTGAGGCCTTTAACAAAGAGCAAACACTCTTACCTCAAATTAAGTTCAAGACGGTTTGAGTGGAATTTATTTGCTTAATGTTGAACAACGCTACATCCATGTATCCTTTTGTCATGGACACGGGGTCGTCAGCAGCATAACATATCGGGATAAGTACTCTTACAAACACTGTCATCTGTAACCCGACAAAGGGGCCAATAGACAATACAGCATATAAATTATCACAGGGCACTCATCGAGTTGATTGTAAAAAAAACTTGGCAAGTAAAATCGGGTGATGTGGGCAATACATAAACAGATGACCAGAAAAAGTATAATTTTTACAAAACAAGAAAGCCAAAGGTTGAATTCGATAGTGTATTCATATGAGAATATGTATACAAAGAGTTATCTTAAGGTAGATCGACACTAATACCCGGTGCATTCAATTGGTACATTTGCAAAACACAAGTAGAATATGGAATTGACTTGTTTTTCCAGTCGGAATATTCCTTATTTGGCCTTCTGATTGTGACGTCATAATAGATTGACATACATTTTCCCGCGAATTCGCCCCTTTTTCCCGTAGATATCTTTTATTTCGTAAACTATACTACTAAAACGATACACAGTTAATTTTGTACATATGTTTGTATTTCGCATTTAGAAGTTTTCATTTTAGTATATTAATGAATTCAACGCCAAAACACTTTTGTTTATTTCATCTTTTAATCGATTCCGAAACGGATGCGATGAAAGTCCGGAATGGTAGTTTTTCGCCCGACGATTGAGTTCGCCGTCTACTGATGGATGATTTAAAATATTTGATGTCAATAATTAGGACACATCATCATGTTAATAATTTGCCATCCTGAAAAGTTGAAAAAAAAATGTCTCATTTCGATGTCCTGTTCAATTCAAAATCAACGTGGACAGTTACTTAGCGCGGTCACGCCGTCGATCTTGAATTTAAGCCCTCGAAATTCATTGTTATGTGAAAAGAAGAACAAAACTAAAGACTATCGATTAATCTTAAGCAAACATGCTCATCAAATGACAAAACACGTGCGAGCAGGTCCGTGAGACGTCGCAACGTCAAGATCGCATAACCCGCGTTTAACGCTTACGAGTACGGTAATTGAAAATGGAAAATAGGCCTGAGGAAATCATGGTCGACCTAGCAACAGAAGTTTGATCTCAGCCGGTTCGAAAATGTGATGGTTTAGTAAAAAGAAATTTGGATATACTCGCTATCTACAACTGCAAACAGAAATTCCGGATTATGACTTTGACCGTGACCGGAGATGGTTCAGAAATTGTAAGAGACCTACGCGCAGAAAATACATTTTGTCAATCTCCGAATCAGAGGTGCATAGCTCTTCCTACGTCAGATTAACACCTCTGCCACACCTTGTCCTCCATATTGGATTTACCACGCACTTTTCACAGTGACGTCGTATACATCCTGACGTATTTCACACTGTGACGTCATGAAAATCGGCCATTTTGAGAGGAATCTCTCCTTCCGGTGTGNCTACGAGTTATGGTTTTCTGCTAAAAAGTAAAATGTTAATTTTGATAAAATCTGTGTATCGTTCCTTTTGTTGAGTAGTATGTATAAAATATCTCTCTTAATCAAACAATGACATATATAATTTTTCAGCTCAGCATATAGCTGAAATGCATACCTCTGAAATATCAAAACATAAAAAAATCTAATATTTATTTCATATGAAAGCTAAACAGTAAGCATCTTCTCAAAGTCCCCTCAATATTCTGTTTAAATACTGTTGAAAAATACTGAATTTGGTATGATTTTCAAAGCCTGATAGCAGGAAAAGATAATAGGTAACATAGAAAAAAGAAGGGAAACGGGGAATGTGTCAAAGGGACGACCCAAAGGGGAGTCTTTTTTTTACTTTATTCTTTGAACAAATGGACTAAGAACTACGAAATATCTTAAAATAAAAAAAAAAAATTGTCTGATATTTTTATAAGGCTCGAACTACCTTAAACGAGAAAGGGACTCATATAATATTTCAGGATAAGGTTTGACAACATCACAATAATTGCTTTGAAAGGCTCTTTCTTCCTTCAGTTGTATTCCATTAGTGTAGATGTATGAAATTGAACATGACGCGTAGCCGAAGTGAATCCATTTATATAGTTTTCTCATAAATATTACTACATTTATCAATCATGCTTTTTTTCGATTCACACCTCCAACTAGAAAAAAGAAAATAGTTGTCACTATCTTTCTTTGTAGCTTCTTAATTGGATGTGGTGAGAATAATAATTTGGTTTAAATGGAAAAAAACGTGAAAAAATGAGAATATCACCAAACCACAATCATTGGGTTCATTCATTTTGTGGTTTACACAGACATCATACGTGCCAGGATTTTATTTACAACTAATGACTTTTGGACCTGTTCATCGTCTATATCGTATCGTATATTTTTTTTCAAGGGAATGGGAAACTTTATTTAATACTGATTAATCCGGAAAATTTAAGGTTGTTTTCTTAAAAATAGGATAGAATTTACCCGGCGCAGTTTTGAATTTTGAAGTTAAGCAGGACTTCATGTTATCACTGGAAAGCGAATTGTAAGGAACTTTCAATGTCCAGAGAGTTGTAAAAGTCTGTATCCAACGAAAAGTGTAATTTTTGAAAAATCCGAAAGCCCCATTCAAATATGATATAAAAAGTAAAACTATATCAACTCTGCAGTTTTATTCATCATATCAAGCTTATTCGTATATCTTTGAGTTAAACTGAAAAGAAAATACAATTGCGAGAACCTAAAAGAAGTTCAAATCAAAAACCATATTACATGTATTTGATTTTAATGCTACTGATGAGAAGTTATTGCTTGAAAGTCTAGAGATGTCAACTCGAACAAAAATCAATACTCGAGTACTCGAAAGTTTTATCGAGCGAGTACTCGAGTACTCGCTCGGTCAAAAGGTTTTTTGATAATATCGGTTGAACATGCGACTGATAATTACACTGCATGTAGAAAACATCTTCATCCAGTATTATTTTTTTTCTAAACTACACTATTAAAACCATGTTTTGATAATCAACAACAAAGCTCAATCAGTGTTTAATTAATAGCTTGCATTTTGATTGTTTACAATTCAATACAGATCAATGTATTAAGTTGAGAGAAAACAAAGATAATTACACGTAATTTATTTCTTAATTAAATCGGAAGAAGCCATAACAAGGGACATTCCCATGCTCCAACAAAACAGTTTTTGTTCAGTACTTGGAGAAAGTCTTTTGTTTATTTCTTTAAAACTAAATAATAAAATGCCGAAGTTATCGCAAATTTATTTTCTTGCATATGACAACTTATGTCTCTTCATTTACAGATAAAATACAAAACATTTGGAATACCATAAATTGCATAAACGGTTCCCCATAAGTTAAAATTCAGTTAATATAACTAAAAGTAAAATTCGATGGCTTTAACGACAAATCAACATACTACTCACGGATATGGGCCTCATCAAAATAAAAATCCGAGTACCCGAGTACCCGAGTACCGATTTTACTAATCGATACTCGGTACGTCCGAGCGATACTCGAGTACTCGAGTACTCGTTTACTAATCGATACTCGGTACGTCCGAGCGATACTCGAGTACTCGAGTACTCGTTGACATCCCTACTTGAAACACGTGTATAGCATAACGAAATTTATTGTGTTTTTATGCAACTTTGGTATTTTTTGTATGTCGATGACGTAGGCATCTCCTGCTAATTTTTTGTATGTCGATGACGTAGGCGTCTCCTGCTATTTTTTTGTATGTCGATGACGTAGGCATCCCCTGCTATGCAAGTATTACCCATCGTGAGAGAAATATATCAATAGAAAAAACTGAAGAACCAAGAAGCCCATTCAGGCAGTAAAGGTAAGAATACTCAGTTAAAAACCCATTCTACTGTCAATACATCAGTAGCCATTTTACTTATACTGGTCTGCAAATTCGTAATGGCAGCCATATGACTTCCGGTATATCCATTCCACGCGTTCTCCCTCATTTACCCGAGGCAGTAGTTCTCTTGACTCTGATTAGTAATTAACATCTAATGGCAGTACTCGTTGTTTTTCTTCCCTTCACGAAGAGTATGTTGTCGTTCAAGCAGGCAAAGCCGCAAGCAATGTTGTTTTTGTGTGTAAAAAACATGATTGCCTTATTCCAGAACTTGGTACAGATAATAGTTCAGGCAACCCCACATACAAATATATTTGTATAGATAAAGATGAAATCCTGGCAAATCATAAATCGTTTATGAAATCATTAAACATTTCTACCAACTCCAAATCTAATGATTTGCCTAGTTTGTATTGGACACCCAAACTTCATAAGTGCCCGTACAAACAACGGTACATTGTCAGCTCTTCTAATTGTTCTTCTAAAAAACTTTCCATTATCCTAACTAAAACTTTGACTGCTGTGAAAGAAGACCAGCAAACATACTGTGATACTGTTTACTCACGTAATAGCATCAATCATATGTGGATACTAAAAAATTCAAAAGATCTTCCGAACAACTTGAAAACCCGGTCACTTTCAAAGATCCACTCGTTGAAAACGATTTTTCTACACTCTATACTACTCTTCCCCATTCAAAATTGAAAAGTTGTTTAAGTGACCTTATCAAGAACTCATTTACTTACGAAAAATGACAGAGCTTAAAATATAAAGCCTTAGCATATACATCTACCTATTTTGCTAACAAAGTACCAAAGGGTAACACACGAATTCTGGAATTTCTCATTGACAACATATTTGTCCAGTTCGGAGGCAAGATATTCAAACAGACAGTCGGCATTCCAATGGGTACGAATTGTGCTCCTCTCTTAGCCGACCTGTTTTTGTTTACTTACGAAATAGAATTTCTGTAATAATAAAATTAAAGAAGCTAGATCCTTTAATTACTCATACAGATATATTGATGATGTCTTGTCGCTTAATAATAGTAAATTTGCCGACTATATTCCATTAATATATCCACCAGAACTTGAATTAAAGGAGACTACATACACTGACCATTCTGGTTCGTTTTTAGATCTACTTCTGGAATTTCACGACAGTGGCAACCTCAGCACAAGATTTTATGACAAAATAGACGAATTCAATTTTGATATTGTAAACTTTCCACACTTCGACAGTAATATTCCGTCTTCCCCGGCGTATGAAGAATGTATTTCTCAATTAATCCGTTACGCTAGAGTATGTAGTCACTATCAAGATTTTTTGCATCAAAACATGTTTAATTCGTAAGCTTTTAAATCAAGGCTTCGTTACATGCAGATTAATAGTTTTTCTCAAGAAATTAATTGGACGATATCCAGATTTGATTGATAAATATTTAATTCCAATTTCCAATTTTATTGAAGACGGTTTTGTTTAAGTTTTGGCTTCTTCTTTGAGTGTTGTCTTTTTACCACTTTGGTATGATTTGTGCACTGAGCAACAAAACAATTTACCTGTATCATGAGACAAGGCTTGTACATCGAACGAGAAAGACATTTCACCTGTGTGAAAAAATGTAATGTTTTGACGATATTTTGGTTTTGACATTTAACATAATCTGGGCACACAGAAGCTATAGTTAGTCGTCATATAAGCGAGAGTTTGATGCATTATTAAACCTGGTTTAACCCACCATTTTATTAATAAAATGCCCGTTCCAAGTCGGGAATATGACGGCTTGCCAAAAATTTCTGTGTTGGGTTGTCTTTCCTTGATTCTGTCGTATGTTATACGGATTTTCCTTACTGGTCTCTCCCTTTGTTTTGTTGTCACTTTTAATTATTTACAGAATGTTCTGTCCGATCGCACATATTGAGATTCATTTACGCCGTTTGAAATGGAAAATGTGGAATCATCACCTTGGTCATAATGTCTGAATTTAAGTTTTTTTTAATCTTTATCAATTTAAATATATAAGCCGAGATTTAGTTTTCTGTGATCTTTTTAATTTTCCAGTTGATTTGCATAGAACAGGTTAAAGTAATCACTGAAACATGGATTATTAAGAAGTAAATGGAAAGAATATCGTCAATATTTAAATAGTCTTTCATGATCTCTGGCGAGATATCTGTAACTACGTCTACCAATTTATAGACATGACATAGTCCGATGACTTGATATATTTTTTTCTATGAATAGCAGGAATACAGTAGAAAAATCAAGCTTCTATGCTGTGATAAAAATATATAGGATGGATCCTTCAGTATTTGACGACCGTTTGAATGTTTGAGGATCCATATCTGATTGAAAGAAAGTCAATAAGCAATATTTGAGGGTTCTGTTACAATAGAAATAACATCTGGAAAATTTCGTAATAATATTTCATTGATCTTTAATTACAAACCCTTTGGTTCTAGTCAGAAAACAAGTTTATTTGGAAACTTGCCATAACTAAATTTAAAAAAAATCATTTAAAACTAACGAAGTATCTCCCTCGTGCATGCTCTTTCCTTAGCTGATTTAGGCTTTTCCATTCTGACTGGTAATTTGTTCTCTATCAGCTTTATCCCTGATTTCAGTTTATAGTCTTCTAAATGTTTCAGAGTTCTTTTGATCTGAAGAGACATGAGTTTTCGAAATGGCCAAAAACAGAAAGTAAATTCATAGTAACCTCGGAATTTTGATATTTATACGGAATTCTATTTATTTAATGCAAGAAAGGAAGATTTTATCATTTAACAAGAATGAATAGTAATGAATTGATATATTTTTAAACCATAAAATTGTAATAATAAAAAAGGCAAAGTCAAAACGGAAAATTTGATATTTTCTTAAACTTCAGAATACAAAAATTAAAATATCATCACATTATTGCCTTAATTCTTCTTATGTATGTACATTGTCATAAAGAGAATTACATGAAACATTTTTAAATTAACAACCATTTCTTTATTTTTGGTAATTTTTGTCGAAGTAGAATGAAAATAAAGACTTTTCTGTAATCGTTTTCTTGAAACGATACAATAACACAGTAATTTAAAGCAGTTAACGCATATTGATATTCTATTCAAAAAATCATTACAAAGAAAATTCTAAATATTGTAACTATTTTGGGGCTTCACACTCTTGAGTGCTTTAGTTTTAAGTGTATTATTTGTAATGTTCGTGGGTTTTGTGTCTTTGGTCTTCCTCCTCATGGTGTTCATTTTTTTTGGCCATATGACTGCGCTATGTTTTGTCATGAGTCATGAGCATTAAGGTAGTTCGAGTGTCAGAAATTTTTTAATTAGAATAAAAATTCTGATCTTTTGTTTTGAAGAACTTTGCTAATCGAACAACATGAGCAAAAAATTTTGAAATTCCATGTAAGAATTTTTTAGATATAAGATGTCAAAAGTTTCGCGGGAAACAGTTCTCTCTAGAGTTTTCCTTCATTTTCCGTTAGCTGTATATATGTCTTAAAATATATGAAAATATAATTGGAAGTTGATGAAATTTTGCATATTGTCACTTTTATGCATGTTAAAGTGACCTATGACCAAGAAAAAATGATCCATGTGCAAAAAGAAAAAAAAATAAGCCTGTTTGAATGGATAAAACCATAGGATATCGAATGCTTCCGAAATCTGACGCTCATAATCCCTTGAAAAAAGAAAAGGGAGGATAACACTGTACCTGTTTTGGAGGAACAGGATACCAGGAATATTTCCTTAATAACTAATTCTGTTGTCCCGAAGACCATGCTCTCAGACGATAAATTTGAGATCGCCCCTAATAAGTGCTAAGAAAGCGACTGTGGTCCCATTCAGAAAAATGAATTAGGACCATCCCTCGTTTGATAGGTCAGCACTGATCCAGGTTGGCCTAGGAAAGACAAATCTGCAGGTTTGCAAATATGTCCTTGTTATGTTATTTCAGAGTTGGTGCAATATTTTGGGTAAACCTCCTGTTCAGGTTTTAGTTGGGCATGTAGATACTCACCACTTAGTTCAGCTTAGTCTTTCATTGCATAAAATGATAACCCCTGTCTGGTCCTCTCATGCTGATTGTGTCAGTTGTATCTATACTTATTTCGGTTTAGGGACCTCCAAATGTTTTGATTTTATCTGCACTGAAGAGACATTAGTTTTCGAAATGCGCATATGTGGAAACTAAATTAACAGTAACTTCGGTATTTTGTTATCTATGACCACTGGGCTGATGTATCTGCTGATGGACTGTTACTACCCGAGGGTATTAACCAACACAATAGTCAGTACTTCTTCGCTTGGCGGTAAACCGATTTAATTTTCAAACTTGCAATATCTAAATCAAAGAAATTTGTTTAAAACTAAGGAGTCTCTCTCGTGCCTAGCTCTGTTCTTACCTAATTTTGGCTTTTCTATTTAGAGCATATTGGTTATTATTCTCTGCCAGTTTCCACACTTATTTCGAATTAGGGACTTCCAAATGTTTTGATTTTATATGCATTGACGACACATTAGTAGTCGAAATGCGCATATGCAGAAACAAAATTCACAGTAACTTTTGTATTTTTTCATTTATTGTACAAAGAATCTCTTTAGTGAGAGAGATTTTGACATCTTTCACATTTCCAGCTTAGATGTTCCGGCCCGGCCCTGTTTCATGTGACCAAAGATTGGTTGAATTATTTCAACATAACAACAGTGAAGAAACCAGCCCATTCCCACTGTCCACTAAGTTATCTGAATTGACAATAAGTGTTTTGTTTAAAGGTGAGAACAATGTAGTACTGCAACCAAGAGACCACGTAAAGACTTCATACATCCTACAATGGACTTTCTTTGACGACAAAAAGCCCATATCATATCCCTTGTAGGAGAAGCCAAGGCATATCCCTGGCTAGACCGAAGTCCAAATATGGTCCCTACACCTCAGTAAGGTATTGTTAAGACAATGGGTCTCGAGATTCAGACTATCATACGAGGGAAGGGAAATCTAAAACCCCTACAATTCAGATTGTCTACAGTTTTAGACAGGTGTGTACAAGACCTTTGATCTGAGTTGGTTAACCCTTATCTTTAATTTAGTTTTCAGGTAGGCCAATGTCTAAAATGTTATTCTTGAAAAGCCGAATTCAATTTCTAACAGATTCTGGGGAGCCTGGAACGATGGAGGTAAAAGCTGTTGGTGTTGATACAATACAAAAGATTAGGAAATAATTAAATACCGAAGTTTCTGTGAATTTAAATTCTGCATATGCGCATTTCGACAACTTATGTCTCTTCAGTGCAGATAAAATCTAAACGTTTGGAGGACCATAAACTCAAAGAGGTTTAAAAACTGATAGAGAACAAATAACCAATATGATGTAAATGTGAAGCCAAAATCAGCAAAGGACAGAGCTTTGCATGAGGGAGATACTCCTTAGTTTTCGACAAAATTTACAATAATTTAGATATTTTAAGGTTCCAAATAGAATCGGCTTTCGGGTCAGCACCGAAGTACTGACTACTTGGCTGGTGAATGCCCTCGGGGACTAACAGTCCACCAGCAGTGGCATCGAACCACTAAATACCGAAGTTACTGTGAATTTAAATTCTGCATATGCGCATTTCGACAACTTATGTCTCTTCAGTGCAGATAAAATCTAAACGTTAAGAATAATTCCTGGGCTACAGTATGGCCCACCGTTAACCTCTATCCTTCTTGAAATATCAGTTTTCCAATTATTGGCGAATTAATTAGCTGTTTTCGTTGGGAGGTAGTGGCCTTCGACTAAGTGCAATCTCTGTGTTCGGTAATTAGACAAGACACCAGACCCACCAGCTTAAGTATTTTAGGAAATATATCAGGGGATTCTTTATTGTTATTTTAAGTTTTTACTTGGTGTATCGACCCATTGATCATTAGTTCTGAAATTTCAATGACCCTTTGGTTATCAGTGTTGAAGTAGGGTGGACAGAAGCAATGGCTTTGGTGTTATACTGGCTACTTGCCATTCAGGTATGTGATTTAGTACCATGTGTTCAAACCAATTGCATTCCATATATTGGCCTAATAGAAATACAAATTGCGCCTTGATTGGCTTTGACTGGTTTAGACCAAGTCAAGGGAACTTCGACAAACCAAGGAGATGGCGTGGGGAATTCTGTGAAGGATTTTTTTTTAAATAAAAGTACCTTCTAATCCATAAGAAGGTCCAAGGAAGGAGTATCCCATTTGATTTACCTCTGAATGCGATGGGCATTTTTTCCATGTGTAAAAATGTGAATTGTATTCTTAGAAGATAGTACCAGTAACCAGAAGGACATAATTGAAGAGTGCCACTGAAATTACAGCTATTTGAAATTAAGCTTTAACCACTCACATCTGTCTTTTCAAGTGTTTTAACTGACTTTAACGTTGCCATACTTTTGAACAAGCTACCATTTAAAATAAAGCTACACAATACACTTTCTTTTGAACAAGCTACCATTTAAAATAAAGCTACACAATACACTTTTTGTTGCTTTGATACTGTATTATACTAATTATTTTCCTATAAGATTAAAGCCAATTGCCAAAGGTTGGAAGAACTCACCATTCATAAAAATATATTACGTTGGTGGTATGTAAATATTCCATGCAATATTATATTTGTTCAAATTTCTGTTTGCCCGAGAGTCATAATTTTATTCAAGGTAAGCCCCGTCATAAGTAAGGGACATTAGTGCATTATTGTAATCAATGTATACGTTTACTAGGTATAAGTAATCATAGTATCGCAGTTTTAATTAAATTGCTTTGATATTGATGCAGCGTTTCATCAAATTCTCTTCCGCTTAATTCAATACAAATATGGGACAGATACTCAATCTTTCTAAAGGAAGTATAACGGACAACACAAATTATATGACAGTTGTATGGTGTAACTTAAAATGTATTCCGTACTTATATTTTGACGTTAATTAAAAAAAGCTTATTGGTTTGTTCTGGTCCAATGATTTACTTTCATGTCGTCACATGACAATATGTATTATGTCAATAAACTATGCATTTATATTATCTAGACATCCATTAATTATATTGTATATCCGGGTTGACTGGTTCTGTGTGATAATTTTCAATAACTTATTCAGCTATTTAGCGATATAGTTCCTACAAAGAAAACAATAATTTCGTACTATACAGCTTTAACTTATAAAACTATTGCAAACTCGTATCATAAGGCCTAAGAAATCGAGCAAAAATTTGACAATAACGACAAACAGCGATTGAATATTTAGGACTAGTCTGTGAACCGTTGGTAACAAAAGATACGAAACTCGTTTTTGATAAAACAAAATAAACAAATTTATTGTTGAGAACGTTCTATTAGTCTTCTAGCTATGAGGTATAAGCAAAGTTCATTGGTGAAGGTCTCATGGTGACTTCAAGATGAAGGGCAAAAAAAGTGTTGTTCCATTGCTTTTTTAACGTACAAACATATTGTATGTGCATTTAATACAGATCCTTTTGTTGTTTATGCAAGACCGAAGTTTTTGTTCTCATGCAGTGTGAAGTCCGTAAAAATGATTCCCGTGTGAGATGTATGCTCTTTATATATTTCAGTTGCAGTGAACTTGTTCTTGGGTGAAGTAATCATATGGATGCATTTTGATGCTTTCGAATTTTGCCTTTTATTAATTCTATTAATTTTTTTTTGCAATTTCAGTGTTATTCTGATCACCTATTAATAGTGTTTTATTATCCCCAAATTTCTTATAATGGACTCAATGACTGCCCTGTCGCTGTAGATTTGCTTTGATAGTCGAGTTTTAATTTGTACAATTGAGAGATTGAACTTACCATAAGTTCATCGTTAAAGGTCTCGTGGTGAATTCCAGACGAGGAACAAAAATTACAGCGCTGTTCTATTGCTTGTTTTAGCGTGTATTTGTAGAGAATTTTTGATGCGCATTTACTCCGTATCCTTTCATTTTTTTATTTAAGACTGGAGTTTGTCTTTCTTGCAGTGTAGAGTCCACAAAGAGATCCCTGATTCCGGAGATGTATGTTTTCGCAATAAAATCTGTTTAACCCACCATTTCTTTCGAAATGCCTGTACCAAGTAAAAAGACCATTGCAGTCGACATTTTGTCCCGTTCCCACCTGCCTTGTCTTTTGGCCTCAAGGACTTTTGCTCTTGACAATTCTGCTCGGTAATTTTGTTATTACCCCAATTCTTTATATTTCCATATGATGTTCTTTTTTTTAGATTTTAAAATATTTTAATTACAACATGTTAACAAATCCCGTTGGTGGTACAAGGATCCCACAAAGGTTCTTCCCTGCGTGTTAGTCACTAAACCAAACCAAATACAAGGGGATTTGATAAGTGAATCAGATAATGTTATTTATAACTATACAACATTTTTTTTCCTTATTTAACAATTTACGCAATACACATGTACGTATTTAAATTATTACAGGCTCCGAAAAAAAATGTAGACTTTGACTTGCGTAATTTTTCCTGTCGTGCAAGGACTCCGAGACAGCAGCAAATTTGACACTAGATTCAAGTTGTCATGGTTTCCTTGCACCGTAGGAACAACAATGTCTTACCTAATCTATCTCGTTACTATTTTTTGTTCCTTTCTTTTAGCAAGTACATGCACACACATCCCCCATCCAGCTATGATGTTTTTGTTTTTGAGATAATCGCTCAAATGAATGCATTATCAGACTTTCATAATTTTGGCAATTGATTTTTTTGCAGTTTCCAAAAGTTATTATGAACACGTATTTATTTTGCTCACATCTCATAATTTTGTTAAGCAATTTTTTTTCAATTGACTCTTTAAGTGCGATGTGCTTGTAGATTTGTTGCAATTGTCTGAGACAAGTCTTTTTTATCGGACAACCGATAAGAACACTTTGCATGTTAGTGTTATGCTTTTGACGATTCCACATCCATAGGTAAACAGACATGGATGTGGCGTTTTATAGACATCTAGTTATAAATTCAACTCAAACCGGTAGTTGGGATTTTCTTTAACGTACTATTGAGGTAGGAGAAAAGCTCTTGACGACTTCAATGTGAAGAACAATAAAAGCGTTTTTCCATTGCTAGGTTTTACTATGTATTTGTAGATATTGTCAATGTGCATTTACTCCATATCCTTTTCATTGTTTAATAAATATGGGGTTGGTGTAAGTAAATAATTCAGTCACAGCTATGTGTATGCTTGAATTTATCGTTTTTTGTCTTAAGGATGTTTGCCAGTTATGTTTTGTTTTTCTGTCCGTTTTTTCGATTCCTCTGATTTTATCCATCTACCTACGGATCTCAGTTTTTTTTCATGAAAATTTCATTAATCATCATGGTGGGGAATTTTAAATTCATCATAGTGAAACCTTGCTCATATTCCTACTATGAAAATTTTAAAGGAGTTCGGTGTACGCATAATATATCGCTTCCCTGGCCCATGATTAACATAGAAAACATATATTAAAATATCCAGTAGTTTTAGGTTTCTGTTTCCAACAGAGTCGTGTGCTAAATTATGTTCCCTGTTTGCAGCAATCTTGGATAAAGTGTGAACCAGAAAAACAATTTTTCCTTACACGGGACCACTTAAAGACTATTGTGATTAAGTTTGGTTCCTATTGGCTCAGAGGAGATGGATCGTCTTTTCCCCTAGGATCCAATGTTAAAACTATGTTCCCTGCTGGCAACCATCTTGGATATAACGATGACCTGAAAAACAACAATTTTTTTTGCAGGGACCACCGATGGTCTATTCATGCCAAATTTGGTTCCATTTGGCTCAGTAGTTTCGGAGATCTTTGACTGTCTTTTCCCATATGGTCCAATATTAGAATTATATTCTCTCTTGGCGGCCATTTTGGATAAAGCGCTGACTTGAAAAAACAACTTTTTTGAAGGGGACTTCCCAAAGACTACTGTGGTCAAGTCTGGTTTCATTTGGCGCTGCAGTTTCAGAGGAGAACATCTTTGAATGTCTTTTCAGATAGGGTCCAATGTTAAAACTCTGTTTCCCGCTGGCGGTTATTTTGGAAATAACGCTGATCTGAACAAAAAAAAAACCTTTTTTAAGCAGACCACCTAAGCACTTTTTTAGCCAATTTGGTTTCAATTGCCTCAGTAGTTTCGGAAAACATCTTTGAATGTCTTTTCAGATAGTGTCTAATGTTAAAACTCTATTCCCCGCTAGCGGCCATCTTGGATATAACGCCTACCTAAAAACAATATTTGCAGGGGACCGGCTAACGACTTTTGTGGACAAGTTTGGTTCAAATTGGCTTCGTACTTCATCAGGAGAAGATCTGTTAATGTGTTTCCCCATAGGGTCCGAAGTTAAAAATTTGCTTCCCTGTCGGAATCTTGGTTGAGGTGCGATCTCAGAAAAAAAAATTGTAGGGGATTACCCAAGGACCATTGTGGCCAAGTTTGGTTCCATTTGGCCCAGTAGTTTAAGAGGAGAAGATAGTCGAAGAAAGGTTTACACGGGACGGACGACAAACGAAAAGTGATGGCAAAAGCTCAAAACGATATCATGATCAACAACGTAATTATTTTTTAGCTTAAATTACTACTGTTTCAATTTGCTTATGAAGATATATTTATAATTCAAAAAGTACCGAGGTCACTGTGATATGCGCATTTCGACAACTTATGTCTCTTCAGTGAAGATCATAACAGAATAGTTCGAAATCCATAAAGTCTAAAGTTAAAAGGCACTCATCAGACTGCAGCCGATTTTTTCATCAATATTGTCATGAGAGTCTGACGTGTTAGAGGAATCTAATTATTATGTCATAATGGTCAAACACCATGTGTTAACCAAAATATTTGTAAAAGATTACCAAAAGGGTCTAAAAAGCAAAGCCAAGATAAGCTAAGGACAGAGCTATGCATGAGGGAGATACTCCTTAGGTTTTAACCAAATTTCCTTAATTCTATAGAGAAACGGGGCAGAAAAAGGGGAGGTTTGGGTAGCCATAAACCGGTTTAACCCTACCACTAGCTTTTGGTAGTGCCGGTACCAAGTCCGGCTACGCCGAGTTCCTATCGTTATTTATGTTTGTCTTTTGTGCTCATTATTGTTTTTCTAGTGCAGTTCGCTTTTGAATTGTGGCATGTGATTGTAATTCTCTGCCATTGAAGGTGTTTACTGTTATCCGGTGTGATTGTAATTTGGATCCAATAAACTGAAGATTTACTAGTCGTTGATTCTGCCGATGTCTACTGAAATACATGATGTCTTCCCTAGTACTACATTGTTTTACTATCAGACTAGGCTTCTGAGCTAGCCGGCAATGGCAATATTTGACCAATCTTTCAAAATTACGTTTTTGTCTCATTCTTTTCCTTTTCAAAATAGCGGCCATGTAGTTACTAGTCTAGCTACCGATATTTATTATACATCAGAGAACCGGGATAGATAAAGGGGGGTTCAACCCTACCGGTAGCCTTTACTAGTGCCGGTAACATGTCCGACTTTTCCGAGTTCCTACCCTTATTTACGGTTGTCTTTTGTTTTTCAGTTTTGTTTTGTTTTTTTCTAGTTCAGTTCCCTTGTGGATTGTGGCCTGTGATTGAAATTTTAAGCCATTGTAGGTGCTCACTGTTATCTTGTATCCTTAAAACAAAGCAATGGAACAATTATTTTATTGTTGTTCTTCATCATGAAGTCACCATGAGGCCTCAACAATTAGCTTTGGTGATTCTTCATAGTAAGTTCAGGACGACCCCTTGCACCAATTTAACCGGAATGTATTGTTAAATGTGGACAACGCGGCCTCTTTTTTCATTATTCACAAACATAAAATCAACTGGCAAAGTATTCCTATAGCCGTACAGAAGACAACCACAACATAAACAACACAAAGCACCAATCAAGACAATTGCAAGAAATTTTTTCATAGCAAAATCGTGACATTTTTTGCACTATTAAAAAGGAGGTCAGAGTAACATTTGGAAATTACTAAAACTGCCAAAATTTGACAATATGATAGTTTGTTCATATGAGAAATTCTCGCAAGAACAAAACTGAAATACATAAGAGCACATATCGTTTTCCTTGAACCTATCTACATATTTTATCATAATTCCGCCTGAAAGTTATCATTCTTTTCTATGTTAAAATAAGATTCGACAGATATGACATCGATTTGAGAAAAGGAAAAAGAAAAAAAAAGAGATTAGATGTCGATTAGAGAAAAAGACGGACGTTGATACAAAATAGTGGAGTTAATGTAAATTTGGTTACTGCAGACGGTCATTTTGACAACTGATTTCTTCAATACATTTGAAATCCATTCCTCAAAAGATGTATAGCAGCTGATAGGTAACAAGTGATATTCATGAATTTATATACTGATTTTTTTTTCAAATAAATCGGATGTCGGGCCAGCAAAGAAGTAAATGTACTTTCTGTATAAGGCCATTTTGACAACTTGTGTCTCGTCAGTGCAGGTAAAGTCCAAAACATTGGAAATCTAAAAATCGAATGATCAGCTAGGACTAGAGCTTTGCAAGGGGGAGATACTCTAAATATATAAAAATTGTTTCTATTCGAATATCTTCGGGTATCAAATATCCCACTTTGCCGAAAGTAACCCCCCCCCAAATTTTCTTCACTCTGTACTACTATTCCATAAGATTAATGGAGGTCGGGACTTCTATATAACCCCTCCCACTTCTCTGTAGTATAAAATGAGAAAATGGGATCCCATGCTAGGTAGAGATATATATCATTTTATCAAATATAAGACAAATTTCAATTAAAATATTGATGTTGCTATTACTGCTTATGAGAACGAATTATGCGCCACTTTTAGCTGACCCTTTCCTTTATATATGCCTCCCCAGCAGATGGAGTGTATATTTCACAATTAATTCGTCACTGTAGAGCATGTAGTTCTTACAATATCTTTGTGGAAAGAGCAAAAACACTGTAACAAAAACTGCCCAGTCAGGGCTATGTTCAGTCGTTGTTGCTTTCGTCCCGTCAGAAATTGTATGGCCGATTTCATAGATAGATTATATAGTTATTCAAACTATTGTGTTGAATAACTATATTACCTGCATTCTTTATTGTGGCTTTTCTTTTTGGTGTAGGCGTTTAAGTTGTTAGAACTTGAAGGTGTTGTATGTTTATACATGTATAATAATAAAAAGTATAGTTTATCTAGTCATCTGTATTTAAATTGAAAATATATGAAAACTTCTGTGTTGTTCGAGATGTATTAAAGTGTAAGATTGTAACATTTTAACAGTGACGCATGGTAGCCTTTAGGGAAATAGTGCTTTTAAAGAAGAAGAGGAAAACAAGATTTCATAGGTTTGATCTTCCACAGACATCAAAGTAAATTTGGATAAATAACTACCTTTGTTACATGTCTTGTGCATAGTCCCCGGTGCATAGTGTAGCAAGTTAAAATTTGACCACATTTTTTTAATGTCTGGTTTGCCTTATCGTAATTATTTATTTCCCTCGCTTTGGTTAATAGGTCAAACAGTTCTCTGACAAGAAGTGTTTTTGTCAAGGAAATTCATTTTTGATCTTATATCAGACCCTCTGGTTAATAAGATAAATCACAATATATACATAAAAAGTGCAGGTGTTTGTAAAAATCGTGTAGCTTATTGGTCAATGACGCGCATGTACATAACTATATAAAACTGTATAGGAATGTAAGGCCGAAATCAACAGACCATGAAATGGAGGAAGTAGCCCTAATAACGCCTACAATTATTACCTAAGTATACAACCAGACAAA
>MJUU01012126.1:46756-88935 GCA_002080025.1 Modiolus philippinarum | reverse complement strand
TTGATTGATTGATTGATTGAATATTGTTTAACGTCTACTCAGCAATATTTCAGCTATATCAAGACGAGAACAAGTTTGTTAATAAATAATCACTTTGGGTATGGAAAGGGCCATGGGACGGGAAATTCTGACTGCCACTGGAAAAGTAGGGTGAAATTGTCAAGGGCGGGGAATTTAGCCTTCTAGCCGATCACCTATGAACCACCCCAAAAAGAGCTTACTACAAGGGTTCTTTAACGTGGAGGAAGCGTGGCATTTCTTCCAACACGTGGACCTGAGTTTACATCGCATCCGAAAGATGGGTTGTGTATTTATTAATCCTGCACAACCACGGAATGGGTCCTATTTCTATATCCCAGGACCCTCGGGGTCAGCCTCCGTTTAGGAGGGGTCACACCCCGCAAGCCGGAGATACTAGGTCCTATTTCTATATCCCGGGGTTCCCTCGGGGTCCTCTGTTAGGAAGACTCATACTCCAAGCTCAGAGGATGCTGCGGGCCTATTCATAAGCCGGGACCGCGCACGGCGGAGTTGATTTTGGCTTTACATTTAGATCATATTGGTTATTTGTTCTCTGTCAGTTTTAAACATTTTTTTTTGAGTTTATGGTCTTCCAAACATTTAGATTTTATCTGCACTGAAGAGACATAAGTTGTCGAAATGTGCATATGCAGAAAGTAAATTCACAGTGACTTCGGTATTTAGTTATTTATTAGGACTGGAGTTTGTCTATCTTGCAGCGTGAAGTCGGAAGAAAATTTCAAGTGCGAGGTATGTATGCTCTCTATATATTTCAGTAACGGCAAAACTGTTCTTTAGCGAATTTCTCATACGGATACGCTATCATACTTTCCAGTTTGGCATTCAACTTTTAGTTGGCAATTCCTGCCTTGTTCTTTTGGCATTATAGTTTTTTTCATTATTTAAAAATGTAATTCTAACCATTTAGTTTATATTATGATTTTATGCCAAAGTATCTTGCATTTGACTAGATAAGTGCCCTATGGTTGTTTTTATGTTGTGATTGTATTCTTTGAGTCTTTTTATTGGACAACGAATGACAGCAATTGTAAGAACATTTTGCCATTTATTTTTATGTTTGTTGACGATCCCGCATTCAGCTTCACATTTAGCAATGAATTCCACTAAATTCTGGTCCCTAGGACCGTCTTGAACTTGCTACGAGTAATCAGCTTAGTTACTGTTGAAGGCCCCATGGCGCCTTCAAGATAAAGAACAATAAAAGCGTTGTTCCGTTTCATGTTTTGCCATGTATTTGTAGAGATTTTGTCTAATGTAATTTACTTCGTATCCTTTAATTGTTACTTAACTTCTTTAGAAATGAGTTCTATTTTTGGACTACTTTTAGATTTGTTTGATTTTAATGCTGCTGATGAGAGTTTACTCCTTGAAACACGTGTACAGCATAACTAAATTTACTGTTTTTATGCAACTTGGGTATTTTTTGTATTTTTAACCCAATTTAAGGTAGTTCGACACTAATACACGGCGCATTCGATTGGCGCATTTGCGAAACACAAGTCGGATGCGGAATTGACTGGATTTTCAAGCCGGAACATTCCTTATTTGGCATTTTCATTGTGACGTCATGATAAATTGGCACACACTTTCCCGCGAATTAGCTCCCTTTTACCATAAATATTGCCTGTTTCGTAAACTATATAAAATATTTCTCTTAATCAGACGGTGACATATAGATTTTATCAGCTCAACTTATAGCTCAATTGTATACCTCTGAAATATCAAAAAATAAAAAAAATCTATCTGATGTTTATTTCATATGAAAAGCTTAACAATAAGCATGTTCTCACAGTTCCTTATATATTCTTTGTAAATATTGCTGAAAAATACTGAATTTGGCCTGATTTCCAAAGACTGATTACAGGAAAAGATGATCGGTGACATATCTTTTTTATTTTATTTTTTGAACAAATGGGCTAAGAACTACAAAATATCTTATAATAAAAAAAAATCTGTCTGATATTTTTATTTGGCTCGAACTACCTTAAAACCTCTTATTATTACGAATTAAGGTATTACATTTACCTTCTGAAATCAAAGAGTCATTGTGAAGTAGGTAATAAAGCGTTGATTAAGATCTGTCAGACAGCGGATGTTTACTAGAAATTCAAATACTTAAACTGATCAAAAGAGTCCCTGTAAGCGAAGGCCATCACATGACGTAACATCACATCATTTCACATTAATGAACACATGACGTAGCATAACATCATTTTACATAAATGAAACTCAAATTATACTTAATCTGTTCCTGTTCATCGAAAAGATGGACGCAAACGTAGGAAACATTCTTGCTCTGCATTTTTCTGATAAAATATTTTTATCATCTATCCAAAATGAAATTATCTTCAACCAAAGATTATTTTATCCCGATCCCCCAGAACACCATAATCTTTGACTGTAGTATGGGAAAAAGTATTTTGATTGTGTCCTCTAAATCCATTTTGATTAGTTAGTGTTTTACTTCCTGTGAGGCATACTTCATTTATATTAGTAAACAAGAGGCTCTAAAGAGCCTGTATCGCTCACCTGGTCCATGGCTGACATACATAAAAGGCATTTCTATAGGATTCAATATTAAACTATGTTCCTTGCTGGAGGCCACCATGGATTGGATTAAGACATGCCCTATGCAAATTCAGTGATAACTTGATGTCCAAGTGTGGCATAACTTTTAATATCTCACCAGTTGCATGCACTCTTGGAGTCTTGTTTGATTTAGACAGTGAAATTATAAACACATTTCTCATTATCATAAGATATTATATATATGTTTGCAGGATTAAAAAGCAAATGATTAATTGGACAGAGTGTTTATATTAGAGCATCTAAAATATTATCGAAATATAGACCTAAAATCATTTCATCTTCGTACTCCAAGACAGGCACAAAACATTCAAAGAAAATGGGAATCTGTGAAAAACTTGTTTTTGGTCTGACAGGTGAATATATGCATTAAAAACATTTATTATATGCTGCTTATTATATGTAAAAATATAAGCAGTTATGTTACAAAACTAACTTGTATACAAATTTTATTTTTGGATAATATACAAACTGTTAAAAAATGTAAAATGCATAATATTTTGTAAACTTATGTTTTGATCAATAAAATTTATGTGACAAAAAAAAATTAAGGGGCCACCAGAGGACTTTTGTGATAGAGTTTTATAGTTCTAATTAGATTAGTGGTTTCAGAGACTTAATTCTTTTAATGTGACCTAATATAAACTATCTTAATGCTGGCAGCCATATCGGGTGAGGTGTGTTCCGCCCAAATAGCTTTATTGGAAGGTACCATCAAAGTGCCATTGTGTTCTAAGTTGTTTCAGAGAGGATCTTTAAATATGCATGTTTGGATGCGTTATCCAATTCGATCCATTGCAGTGGCCATTTCAAAAATAATTTGGGCAGGGGTTTCTCTTGTAATCTAGGTGATAATTATTGCTGAAATTAAAACATTACAAGCCACTTTCGAAAAAAAAATATGGGCACGGGTTCTCCATATTAACTAGTGTTTACATAATTCTGAAAACTAAACATAGAATTTAGCAGAAGACTTTGTTTCTAAAATTAAACTTTTCTTGTTTGGTTTCCATGGCAACCGAAAGTCCACAATCCATTATAACCCATAACAGAACACAAATAAAACAAATTTGGGCTGTGGTTCCCCTTATGATCAAGGTAATACATATTGCTGAAATTAAAGCATTCAGTATCCCCCTTTAAAAAAATTGGACAGGAGTTCCCCTAGTTATCTAGTGTACATATTGCCGATATCAATAATAAAATATCTAGAAGAATACTTTTTTCTAAAATTTCAGTTTTCTGGTCTAGTTTCCATGGCAACTGAAAGCTCCACCATCCATTACAACCCATATCAGACCACAATTCAAATAAAAAATTGGACATGGCTTCCCCTTAGAATCATTATTCGGTCCAATGTAAAAACTTTATTCCCCACTGGCATCTGGGATGAGATACGGACCTGCGGAATAAATTTTTTTGGATGGGGCCATCGAAGGACCACTGTGACTGAGTTTGGTTCTAACTGGACTTGAGAAGATCTTTGAATGTATTTCCATAGCGTCCAATGTTAAAACTATGTTCTTGCTGGCGGCCATCAAGGATGCAGTACGAACCTGCCGGATACCTTTTTTGGAAGTGACCGTCTAAGGACCATTGTGACTAAGTTTGGTAAAAATTGGACTGATAGTTTCTGATAAGATCTTTGAATGTCTTTTCCATAGCGTCCAATGTTAAAAATACGTTTCCCGCTGGCGGTCATCTCGGATGAAGTCTGGACCTGCCGGATACCTTTTTTGGAAGGGACTATCTAAGGAACATTGTGACTAACTTTGGTTATAATTGGACTGGTAGTTTCTGAGATCTTTGAATATCTTTTCCATAGAGTCCAATGTTAAAACTATGTTCCCCGCTAGTGACCACCTTGAGGTAAGGGCCTGCCGGATATAACTGTTGCGACCAAGTTTGGTTTCAATTGGCCCAGTGGTTTCAGAGGAGAAAATCTGTGAATGAAAAGTTTCCAACAGACGGACGGACTACGGACGCCAAGTGTTGGCAAAAGCTCACCCTTGCATAGCCAAGTGAGCTAATGAACAAATTATTAATGAAAGATAAAAAGAAAGAAAATAAGATGTAATAGACAATCGGAACAAGTACTCTTGAATTCAACTTGAAAATGGAAGTAATGGGTAAGGGCAGGATACTTGGTCTTCTATACGACCCCAGCGTGCCTGGACTTGTATAGAAAATATAAAAGTGGTCCTTTTACTGCAAGGAGCGTGAAGTTTCCTCACACAATTTGTCTTCAATGTTTTCTCATCATCACCTGATTACAGTGCATAAACAGTACATTCATCCATCAACAACTAAAAAAAGTATACAGTTGCCAGCCACGTTTTATAGGAGAAAGCTAGTAATGAGGTTATAAGTAAAAAAATGAAAAGCTTTTTCTGCAAAAGGTTCTGATTTTAAAATTCGACTTCATTTGAAATAAAATGGTTGACATTTTGTATCGATTGTTCCTCTTCTCTAATTAAAGAGAACCAATAAAAATCGGTAAAGTAAAATTTTCTTTCGACCATGTGATTCGAGATTGAATTACATTATCCAGTAGTAAACGATCGTTGCCATTGTCAAATTTCTCATAATCAGAGAATTTCGTTTGATGTTCTAATATACAATTTATTCCCGAGATTGTCGACAACTCAGTCACTCAAGTCAAATATATTTCAAGGTTACGTAATATGTCTGTAAACTGCAAACTTAATGCAAATACCACTTGGTTTGTTATGTTAGTTGAATATCCTGTCTCTTCATACCGAATCCTGGTACAATGTTAGTTGTTGATCAGTTTTATAAATTGAAATGCAAAGTAAAGAGAAACATAGCATACCGATATAGGGTCTTTAAATCTCGTCACGTGACAACGAGATTTCACATTACAATTTCCAAAAGATCACGTTCGAAACGTCATATATTTTTGTTTTATAAAAAATTAAACATCAGAATGCAATTTATGTCACCGGAAGTTCCTACAGTGAACAAGACTTACATGCCCCATTCTAGTCTAAGAATCTGTAATAAGATTTAACTCCGAGGACAGTCTCATGTGTTCATTTAAATAAATAATGGCTGAAAGTTACAATTACATGCCACAATCTGCCAGGAACCTATGCAGGAAAAACACATATAAGACAAAGGACAAATGTAAACAACGACCTTTTTTTCATCTAAACATGACCATCCGTAAGGGATTGGATAGGGCGCCATGACAGGGTAAACATCTGCAGTTGTTTGAGAAACAACAACAGTGTATACCACAAGAACGAAGGATGCGTCGATTACAAAAATAAAAGTCAAAAGACATGGAAAAAACAGAAAACAGAAAAACAAATACACGCGGATACTACAAAAGCACGGAAGTAAAAACACAACATTAAAAACTGTCGCACTTACAGTGAACTCCAATAAAAAACCTAGAGTGACATCAGATGTTCCGGAAGAAATGATTCCCAAAGCAAAAATTGAAGGCAGGAACAATTAGTCTGATTACAAAGAATACCGTAAACAAGTCAGTCGCACTGGCTTACGACTTGCGACTATAGAAAAGAGATCAAGGGAATGCCAAACACTCTTCCTCATATCCACGAGGTATTAGTTTTCTTGTTACGAAATCAACATGTGGAGCTTTTTAGGAAAATGATTTGAAGCGGGACATATAATTACAAGTAACTATTCCAGATTATTGCATATCGGTAAAAAATTTGGAATTCTATTGGCCTAAAACCAATCACATGACATTCTCTATCTTGCGGTATTGATGCCATCGGTCCAAAAAAATCTGATATGGACCAATAGTTGCAGTCAATACCAGATATGGACCGGTAGTTGAAGTCAATACCAGATATGTCAGATATTGACCGATCGGTTGAATTGTGACGTCAAATAGGAAGAATTTAGTTCAACAACGTTAAAAGTGCTCACTGATGATTACAGAAATAAAATACATGTTAAAATACACATATATATATATTTATGCGAGAAAAATAATTACATTGATTGCAGTTTTTCATTTTGCATATAAATAAAATAGAAAAAACGTTACGCTTTTAAACACTCTCAAACGGAAAAATAAATCATTGAATAACAAACAATGTTATTTATTCGGTTTATTCAATGCAATAAACACAATAGTAACTGATATATACGACAATACCGTGAATAGACTGCCTTCGAGGCCGTGGTATGGACCAGAGAAATGATATGCCCGCTTGGGCCATATCATTCCTCTGGTCCATACCATGGCTCTTGGGCAGTCTATTTATTACGATATTGCCGTATACATCAGTTACTATTATATAAGTATTTGATGTTAATATAGTACGTTTCCCTCTACAAAAACTTTGTGACGCAATTCCCCGATATCGGCGTTCCTGAAAAATCCGTAGTCTTAACCAATTTGCCAAAGGAACGCTTTGCTATTTACATTTTTAATTTTGTACTGGTGTATACTGTGAATTTAAGATCTCAGTATCTCATCTATTCTATCTTGCCTTCCTTGTATAATTTTACATAAAAAATACCCAAGTTGCATAATAAACAGTAAATTTCGTTATACTGTACACGTGATTCAAGGAGTAACTTCTCATCAGCAGTATTAAAATCAAATAATGTGGAAAGCTATAATCCAAAATTTGCCGAAAAAAGTACTCATTAACAAGAATATCGAAATAGGAGGACAAATCTAACACCAACTACATCCATTGAGTGCAATACAAGGAATGAAGCCTCAGTTTAAGGGGTTAGAACTTTGTTAAAAACTTTGTATTAAATGCAAGGTAATTTCATGTTAGACAAGTCTTACTATTAGGCTGGTGAATACCCTCGGGGACCTCTGGTCCACCAGCAGTGGTATCGGCCAAATGGTTTCAAAGTACAAAAATACCAAAGTTACATTAGAAACAATTAACTTCGTTACGCTGTACATGTGCTTCAAGGAGTAACCTTAGAATCAAATAATATGGAGAACCATAATACAAAATTTGTCAAAAAGTACTCATTACCAACAATATCGAAATAGGAGGACCAATCTAGTACCAAGGACATCCACCGACTGTCCAGTCGGTTGTTGGTTGCTTCGAAATTCGCGTAGTGGTGTTCATGGATTAAGTTGAAAAAGGAAAACAATAAATTTGAAAACAATCATTACTTTGTTACTAGACAATTCATTATTTCCATTTTTGTTACATCTGAAATACCATAGTTTTAATGAATTTTTTTTATTATTAGAATTTCCTTCTCTCTCTTTTTGCTTTGATATTCGTTTCTCGATACTTTAAAACATATTGAAATAAGATGTACTTGATTGGGTCCAGGGCATGGATACGTGTCGCAATGCCAAACAAATAATCTCTGATTGGCCAAATTTTCCTTTACAATATGATTTAAAACGACAAACATACTTTTTATGTGGACCTGACCCGTTTTTGTAAACGTAAACTGTCAAACTTTTTATATTGCTGATATATCACAAATTAACGCAAAAATATAGTCAGACAAAATGTTCAATTTCCGTCTGGTACCGAAAGATTTGCTGTAATTATATTAAAAGGAAATGAAGTAAACACAAATTATTACATGACGTTATTAAAGAAAAAAATCAAATCTGTTTCCCCATGCCACCATATGTAAATTTAGGAATAGTTTTTATTGTCATAATAAAGGAAATGACAATGACAGATTTACACATGCTTACACTGTCTATTACAAAAAATCAAGAATACCGGCTTATATTGACGTGATTTTAGAATTGACGCAAGTGAGACGAAAACTGACCTGACCCTCCATGCATTGCAAGATGAAGACTCGCATAGAAATATTCAATGTGTTTAAAATTAAGTAGTAGAAACCACATGCAAGGTTATTTTTATTTTAGGTGATTTGTTTCTCTGAGTTTTTAATTTTTTTCTTTTTAAAAAATGAGTTCATGTTTCATCCTGGTACAAGTTTTTGTACAAGCGTAAA
The DNA here is from genome assembly GCA_002080025.1 of Modiolus philippinarum. Classification (NCBI taxonomy): domain Eukaryota; kingdom Metazoa; phylum Mollusca; class Bivalvia; order Mytilida; family Modiolidae; genus Modiolus; species Modiolus philippinarum. Next base: position 80,343 of record MJUU01012126.1, on the reverse strand, counting down.
ATTATGTTGTTAACTCAGATGAAACAAGATAAAATATTTATTCATGCATAATGTGTGTAAACCAACAAAGATATTATAAATGGACAAATAATGGATATAGAGTTGGTGTACACGGGACAAAATTACTATAAAATATACAAGGTAAGGTTAAGCAAATGCAACAACGCTTAGTTATGGAACGCCAAAACTGTCTTATTATGTTCTTTTTCTATTATATGATGTGCATTCACCATTATATGATGTGCAGTCATCATTATATGATGTCCATTCCCCATTATATAATGTGAATTCTTCATTATATGATGTGCAATCAACATTATATGATGTGCATTCGTTATTATATGATGTGCACATCATATAATGTTAAATGCGCATCATATGATTACGAATGCATTCAACTTTATATCATGTCCAACCAACATTATATGACGTGTATTTAACATTATATGATGTGCATTTGACAATGACATTATATTATGCGCAACCAACGTTATATCATGTGGAAACAATGTTATATGATGTGCACTCAACTTTATATGATGTGCAACCGACATTATATGATGTGGATTCAACATTATATGATGTGCAACCATCATGATATGATGTGCAGCAATGATATACGATGTGCATTCTACATTATATGATGTGCTTTCAACATTATATGGTGTCCATTCATCATTATATAATGTCGATTGCACATTATATGTTGTGCATTCATCGTTATATAATGTCGATTCAACATTATATGATGTCGTTTTTACATTATATGATGTGCATTCACCATTATATGATGTCGATTCAACATTATATGATGTGGTTTTTACGGTCGTCTTGCCATGATGATGAGGTTACACATGACTGATTAGCACGTGATTACTCTCCAAGTTTTAACAGTACAATTTTATCACTGAAATCGGACCAGAAATTAATTCTGATTTAAAAGAAAATGAAAATAAAAAAACTACCGTTTTATCATGAATATTTAAATAAAGTACTGGCATTTGATCGTCTTTATTCAAAGAACCATTGGGTCCAAAATCTGTCACAAATAAAATCATGAAAGAAAATTCAACATAAATTTGAAATGTTTTTTTTTTTTTTTTTTTTTTTTTTTTTTTTGAATAAACATTTCAAAATTTTGCTGAATTTTCTTTCATGATTTTATTTGTGACAGATTTTGGACCCAATGGTTCTTTGAATAGTTTTCACCGAACAGACGATCAAATACCAGTACTTTAATTTAATATTCATGATAAAACGGTAGTATTTTATTTTTTTTGGATCAGAATTAATTTCTAGTCCGATTTCAGTGGTAAAATTGTACTGTTAAAACTGGGAGAGTCATCACGTGCTAATCAGTCATGTGTAACCTCATCATGCTCATTATACCGGATATAATGAAGTGTAAAACACCACATCATATAACTTTGAATAGACATCATATAATGGCGAATGCACATCATATAATGTAAAAACGACATCATATATGTTGATCGACATCATATAATGATGAATGCACATCATATAATGTCGAATGCACATCATATAATGTTAAATCGACATTATATAATGATGGATGGACACCATATAATGTTGAAAACACATCATATAATGTAGAATGCACATCGTATAATCATTGTTGCACATCATATCATGATGGTTGCACATCATATCATGATGGTTGCACATCACATAATGTTGAATCCACACCATATAATGTTGAATCCACACCATATAATGTTCAATCCACATCATATAATGTAAAATGCACATCGTATAATGATCTTTGTACATCATATAATGTCGGTTGCACATCATATAAAGTTGAGTGCACATCATATAATATTGTTTCCACATGATATAATGTTGGTTGTACATAATAATATAATGTCCTTGTCGAATGCACATCATATAATGTTAAATGGACATCATATATTGTTTAATGCACATCATATAATGTTGGTGGGACATGATATAAGGTTGAATGCACATCATATAATGTTAAATGCACATCATATAATTACGAGTGCTTATCATATAATAACGAATGCACATCATATAGTAACGAATGCACATCATATAATGTTGATTGCACATCATATAATGTTGATGGCACATCATATAATGAAGATTGTACATCATATAATGGTGAATGCACATCATATAATGGTAAATGCACATCATATAATGGTAAATGCACATCATATAATGGTAAATGCACATCATATAAATATGAATGCACATCATATAATAGAAAGTGAACATAATAAGACAGTTATGGCGTTCCATACTTAGTTGTTTTCATCTTGATGTCACCACGAGGCCTTCGAAACAGGCACTAGTACCTCTAAGTGAGTTCAAGACGGCCCCTGGCACCGGCTTTAGCAGACTTCATTCTACTTCAAACAGGAAGCTACATCATAGTTCTAAATTTTGCATTTTCAAATTTTCTTATACAGCGATGAACCCCAATAAGAACAACAAAACTTGTGTACTATAAAGATTTGCTCGTGAAAAATATTTCCATATAATCATACAAAATAATTGGATAACCATATTGCCTTTAGTGTCTTATACAATAAAATAAAGCAAAACTTTTTCACTTCTGATTGTAAAATGAAAAGAAACTTTTCTTTAAAACAATAGAAACATTTAGCTAAAACAACCCAGCAAGTTACATTTTATCGATAGAAAACAAGTAGCAGAAAGGGTCTAAATGATAAAAAAAATGTGATGCTGATACCCCTTTTTATTTGATTCCTGACGGATTATTGATTTTGTGTGCGTCAGAATTATTAATGCTATCAAAAATTTTGAATTTTTATGATAAGTAAACAATGGCAGGATATGGAGTAAATGCACATGCGACAAAGTCTCTTCAAAAACACGGTAAAACCAACCATGGTTATCCTTATTGTTGTGCTTTAAATTGAAGTCGCATTGAGGCCTTCAACAATCAGCTTCCCTCATACCTCGTATTGAGTTCATTACGGCCCCTGATACCGGTTTAAGGTCTTAACCATATGCATCTTACACAAGCCGCAAACCAATTATAGAAATTGTAAATTCAAATTTCGAAAATATCCCAGGCGACGTTCTAAAGAGTTAGGTATGTTCCCTATTAGAATGTAATAATGTAATCAATACAGTTTTTGAAGACTTATTTGTGAAAAATGAATATATTAGTCCATGTTCTCATTAATTTATAAATAAGATTTAATGTTACAAGTTATGAATTGATTTTATTTTTATGAATAATTCTACCTTCGTGTCAAAGAAGAGCCACTCTCTTGTATAACTTAGTTGTAGATTGGCCGTACAAAAAGATTTAAAAAAGTGAATCGTAAAAAAGTGATTAAAACGAGAAAAGGGTGATCACAGGCCTTAATTCAATTTCAAAAGTAAGTGGATATTTTGTCTTTTGTGTACAGCAGGCCTTCGTAAAAACATTTGTAGTGGTATATGTATTTGAAAGAGTAATGAGGGATATAAGGTTATTACTCTGTATGATATTCCCATTCGTTTTAATAGATCTATGATAACTTCACTCAGATACAAACAATAAGACAAACAATTTCAAAAGCCAGCAAGAACGACCAGGTGGTTTTAACTTGTGTTCATCTGTCCATGCGGGGATCTCCAGACATTAATAATGACAAACGGTTGGTGACATACTTGTATTAAAAAAATAGTCAAGTCATGGCGATAAGTCATCAGGTCCAAACAATATTAACTAAAACGTTTTAACAAGACTCTAATTCATAAAAGTAGGAAACTGAAATAACCATGGGGAAAAGATGTACATGAACAAAATTGGTATAGAGAGAAGGAAAAGTGGACATTTGGAGGTCTTATTATGACAATTTGAACGAAGTAGCAAAATACCGAAATTGTAATAAGTATTGAATATCCAGAAGGCCGTTTCTATAATTATTTTGATGGAAAAATAAAAAGATAAAAGCAAACATGTATAAAGACTTAAGGTGGTACGGGAGTTCAAAACTGCGCATCATTCTTGCGCATCTGACAAAAAATTGAATTCATTATAGGAATGATGGCAAAATGATTTTCGATGTCTTATAAGAGTTAAATTTGATAAAATTTACCACTTTTATTGGGTAACCATGCAGAATATTATACCTTTTCAGCAAACCCTGTTCTATTAAGGGGAGATAATTTGTATAAAAATAATAGGAAAAAAATCAGTTTTTCGCCATTTATTCAAAAATAAGCTCGGTGACCCCCAATTTTTTTTCTTGCAAATCGAAGGCAAGTATATTAGCTAAATATTGACCAAATTGTAACAAATTCTATCTGACGTAACTAAAATAAATCAAAATTTTGTTAAAATTCACTAATTTTCCCTATCATTTCAACCAAAATAGCTGATTTTTACATGAAATAAAAGGGACAACAGGAAACACCTACAATGGCTGAAAATTATAATTACATGCCACAATCTGCTTGGGAACTACACAGGAAAAACACAAATTAGACAAAAGACAAACGTAAAGAACGATAGGAACTCAGGACAGCCGGACTTGGTACCGGCATTAGCATAAGCCCACGGTAGGGTTAAACAGGTTTATGGGTACCCAAACCTCCCCTTTATCTGTCCCGTTTCCCTATAGTTATGTAAACATACGAATAAACCCAAATACAGGTAGACTACTAACTCCATGACCACAATACGTAATTTTGAAAGATGGGTCAAGGGTGTTCGCCGCTGAACTGTCGGCTAGCTAAAGGAGCCTAGCCTGCTGGTAAAACACTGCCGCACTACGGAAAAAAAAAATCAAACTCAAAACTTCCCGCAGGATTTGGTCAAGAATCATCATATATTTCAGTAGACATCGACAGTATCATGACTGATTTCATTCTTACATTGTATATGGCCGGTGACCCCCAATTTTTATTTTATTTTTTGTATGCTGTAACAAAAAAGTATAATTCATGAAAATATCTGGAAATTCTGTCTGACAGTTTTTTAACCCCCGTACCACCTTAAAATTCTAAACACATACAATAAATGAAAATAACTATCACATGCCACAAATTATGTGTGTTCCCTGTCAGTATGTTATAATTCAATAACCACTTTTTCAAGATTTATTTTTAAAAATGAATTTACAAGTCTATGCTCTCATCCATCTATAAATAAAAATGTTATATATGATGAATTGCATTTATTTTTATGAATAATTTTACATTCATGTCACAGCTGAGTTACTCTCATGTGTATTTGAGATGCAAAATTGGCCGTGCAAAATAGATTAAAAGCGAAAGATAATATAAGTGGTCAAAACGAATAAGATGGTCGCAGGTTTCAATTCAGTTTCAAAAGTCGGTGGATGATTATTTTGTGTACACTAGGTCTTTATAAAATGTTTATAGCGGTATATTTTTGGTGTTTCTGTCAGATTTTCGGACTTTTCTGGTTTTATCAATTCAAAATTTGCGAAAAAAAGATAACAGGAAAACCCAAAATGGACGAATATCACAATTACATTTCACAATTCACCCTGAAACTACACAAGAAAAAAAAAACGTCAATCAAAAGACAAAAGATAAGCGTTAACAAACGATAGGAACTCGGGATAGCCGAACTTGGTACTGGCAATAGCAAAAGCAAGCAGCATGGTTAAACCGAATTGTGTTACCCAAACCTCCCCTTATCGATCCCGTTTTTTATAGTTTGATAAACATAAAAATTAAACCCAACATATGTAATCTACACAATAACAACTATCTCGGAAAGGAAAGAAAAAGACAAAATGTAATTTTGAAAAAAAAATGGTCAAAGAGTTCTCGCCCCTTAGATGGCTGCTAGCTCAAGGAGTCTAGTCTGCTGGCAAAACACTGTCGAACTACGGAAGAAAACTCAAAACCAAAACTCCCCGAAGGGTTTGGTTTAGAATCATCATGTATTTGAGTAGACATCGGCAGTATCAGTGAGAAGCCAATATACTTGTACAATCTTCAAGTGACTGGATCACAAAGCCAATTTAACATGTTCTTGTAGAATATCCTGTCAAAAGCATTATATTTTTTGTCTACAACCCCCATATTTTGAAGAATAATTTCATTTTACACATAATTAGCAGCATTCTGACAACTTTATTAGGGCCCTGCATCGAGATGCGGGTGCCATATAGTTTTCACTTTGTCCGTTTGTCTGTCCGTCAACAATTTTTTCCATCAAAGATTTCTTGGCTTCTATAAGTGGGAATGATTTGAAATTTAATCTGAAGCTTGGGAATGATGAGTTGTATTGTGCAAGTGATTTTCAAGTTTATCTGGCACCCACTTCCTGTTTGCCAATACTTTGATTTTTTTTAACCATAACTAAATTTTGGTCATACATGTCTTTGCTTGTAATGGAGTGAATAATTTGAAATTTTGTCCGAAGCTTAAAAACAATTAGTTGTATTGTGTAAGCCATTTTCAGATTTGCCGCTTGAAAACTCTTAATTTTAACAACTTGTATCAGTAAAATGATTTGATATTTAATCTGAAGCTAAGAAATGATATGGTTTAGCAAAACTTCAAGAAATCACTGTGTCCAGCAAATTACTGTATCAACAATTTGCGTGTCAAACAGAATTTGAATCCACATTTATCACAATTTAACTTTTGCCCAGAGTTTCAGGATCGAAATTGCAGGCCCTTCCGACAACGCCAGTTTCGACATGCTCAAGCTAAATCCTATTTATTTTGTCACATTCCTTCATGGATAAACAAAACCTTTGCTTAACCCATGAAAAATGCAGAGGAGTTCAGTTTCTCAAAACAAAACAAATTAATATTTACCTACATGAATATCTCAAAATATATCGGCTAACGGATTTCAAAGGAAACAGGAGAAAATTCCTATATCAAAAATCAAAAATCACTACAGTCCATATCAAACAATAATTGAGACAGCATGACAAAGACAAAACAAAGAAACAAAATCAACAAAAATGCCACAAAACTAAAGTGTGAACCCCTACAAAAACTTGAAGTTCAAAAACGACATCATAGCAATCTATCAGTTATGATGAAAATAAGCTTATATTCCCATTGACTTAAAATGGGACATAATACCATTACTTAGATACAAAAACCAAGGTAAAGAATGCTTTCAACACACTCCAATAGCCAGCAAGAACAGGCAAGGTGTTTTCAGCTTGTATTCTTGTGTCCATATGGAGAACTTCAAACATTAATACTGACAAACAGTTGATGAAATATCATAAAAATGAATATGCAAGTCACGTCGATAAGTCATCAAGTCCAAACAATGTCCACTAAATCGTTGAGCAAGACTGTCATTCATATAAAAGTAAAGAAAACTTAAATGACATGGAAAAAGATTTAATCGTATGAACAAACTGTGTCTACAGTAAGTCCCATTTTGAAGGTCAGATATGGCCATTTTAAACACAACTAAAAATACTGAAATTTGCAGCTAGAAATAAAGCCTTACGAGAAAAAAAATATAACATATGAATAAATGGAATTTTAGGTTAAACCAAGTAGATAAAAACAAGTCATTCAGAAATCAACACAATTTCATTAGAAAACGGAAAAAAGAATGGGAAAATTCAAAGTGCTCAGAATTGGATAACACTGAAACTGGTCTTGGAATTTTCAAAATTGTAATGGTTGCTATGAGAAAGAAAAAAAATAGACATTGGAAAATTAAATAATCCGTAAATGGGTGCATCCTTACAGGAAGGTTGCTTGGGAAGTGCAGATTTTGATTTGAATTTTGAGTTTGGAGTTTGTGTTGGAGACTTCTTGTATTCTTGCAATCAATACAAGAACTTGATTATTTTTTCACATATAGCTTATAATATAAGAAATTATCAACAACTTTGGCTTGGCTGCGCCGAATTGTTTATTCATTAAGATATCTCATACAGAAAGCATCCCTAGGATTCCGTAGGTTCTACTTGAATTAAAACAGGAAAGGGTAACAGGAAACACCTGCAATGGCCGGAAATCAAAATCAATTTCAACAATTCACAGGGTAACTCCACACACACACACACACACACACACACACACACACACACACACACACACACAAAACACCAATAAAAGACAAACCACAAACCATTCCATTCTCTATCCCGTTCCCTTATAGTATAATAATCAAACAAATAATACAAAATATATGTAGACTTCTATATCCAAGACCACTACGAAAAGCAAAGAGTGAGACAAAACATAAGTAAAAAAATGGACAAGTAGTGAAACATTTATAATTTCATAACGTTTCTATTAGAAACCACGGTTCCGCAAACTTTTAAAAGAGGCCAAGGAAATCACCACCCAACATGGAAAAAAATAAAAGTTGAACAATAGTAATAAATGTATCAATTATGCAACAAAAAGAAAACAAAATGACATCATCAATGGTCGGCTGAAAATCAACCTAAGCAGGCGAAGGATCAGCACCAACAGTACAGAAATAATATGCTGGGGAGACCCTCTAGTATCAATTAAGGACAACAACAAGTGTTTTTGTTCCATTCTTGTGTTTCAGAGTTGGGTTTTCGTCATTTTCATATGCAGAATAGGGTTTTGTTAATTTTAGTTGTTGTATGGTTGCCTGCCTTAGTGTTTAAATGTTGTCTTTCTGAATGGAAATGTTTGGTGCCTTCAAAGTCTGGCCTAACACAACTTTCAACCATTGTAATATGGTCTTTTCTTGGATCTCGTTCAATCAAGAAACTCACAGGTACTAAAATAAAAAAATGCATTTTTTGTCAAAAATACGTTCCCAAAAACATTTATAAACTTCAGATGGAATAAAAAAGATAACAGGAAACACCTACAATGGCCGAAAAACATAGCCACATGCCAGAAAGTAAATAGGAACTGAACAAGAAAAAAACCCACAATAAAAATACAAAAGACAAACATAAACAACGATAGGAACTCGGGACAGCCGGACTTGGTACCGGCACTAGCAAAAGCCAGAGGTAGGGTTAAACCGGTTTATGGGTACCCAAACCTCCCCTTTCTCTGTCCCGTTCCCAATAAGATGTCATATCTTATTGGGAATAGTTTTGAAGTGTAATTTTCGGTGTCAATAAATCGTCAAATACAACATGTATACTTATATACCTATAACAAATTTAACAGTAACTTCGGTATTTAGTTATTTGTTACCACTGGCTCGATGCTTCTGCTGGTGGACTGTTAGTCCGCGAGGATATTCACCAGCCCAGTAGTCAGTACTTCGGTGCTGACCCGAAAGCCGATTCTATTTGGAACCTTACAATATTTAATTTTTGTAAATTTGTCGAAACTAAGGAGTATCTCCCTCATGCAAAGCTATGTCCTTAGCTGATTTTGGCTTTCTATTTAGATCATATTTGGAAATTTGTTCTCTATCAGTTTTAAACATCTTTGACTATATGGTCTTCCAAAAATTTAGATTTAATATGCACTGAAGAGACATAAGTTGTCGAAATGCGCATATGCAGAATCAAAATTAACAGTAACTTCGGTATTTAGTTATTTTAGACTAGGCTTACAAATGTCGTACATATTGTGTTTTGCTTCACGTCCATCTATTTTATGTTACAATCAATATTTATGATGTAACTGATAGTTCAGTATGTTTTTCCAGCATACTCAATTCCTTGAGCTAACATATAGATTAGCGACGAGCAATCCTAGACACATCTTTCGAAATAGATTTGTTTCATATTTTCTTTTTCAAGATAGTGGTCTTGGTCTTAATAGGTAGTTACTTAGTAATCTACCTGTACTGGTTCTATTTGTGCGTTTTTTTTATACCATAGAGAAATATGATGGAGAAATTGAGAAAAACAAACAAACAAACAATGAAACAAAAAAAAAAAAAAAAAAAAAAAAAAAAAAAAAAAAAAAAAAACAAACAAAAAATCAAAACAAAACAAAAAAAACCCCCAAAAAACAAAACAAAATACCAAAAAGCCGTGTACCTGAAAATCGTATTTAATTTCATATATATTAAGAAGCGACCAATCTTATGATTAACTGTTTTGATAGTTATCATCTTTTTAGAGGAAATAACTTCATTTTATTGTTTAGTATTACATAGCTTTCCTGCATTGCTTTCATGACATGTTTTTCATTTTTGTATTGTTTTTTTTATTATTGTTTCTCTGTATTCCTGTTTTATCATCCTTAAGAATTTTTGTAATTGTTTTAAATCTTTTCATTCGTTCTTGCTTCTTTTTGTGTGTTTTTTTCCTTTATCTCTTTTGTTATTCACTTGGTAACTCATGTTTTTATTTCCCTCGACAACTATTGTCTTGAAATATTGAATTCGTGAATACCCAAAAAGTTGTACGGCTATTAAATCTATATATCATAACGCTTGGTAAATTATCTTCTATTTGATAATGAATAACTCCATTTTGCAGCAAGACCCGGGAAGCAAAAGTAGTACCAGGGTATAAACAAATAAAGGGATATGGAGTAAATGTACATGAGACACAATGACGCCTTCAAAAAAAGCAAACACTCCTACCGCTTAGTAAGTTCAAAACAGTCCCAAATGTATTCCCTCTTGTCATGGATACAAGCATAATATCGGGCTAAATATAGTCTCAAAATCAATTCACTGGATAAAGCAAGAATCCCTAAGACTGAAGACCGGATCCGTCGACATGGTGAACATATCTTGCTATATATATGCGTCACTCTTCATGTGTAGCCAGGATGAAGTCAAAGTTCGATAGTTAAATGAAACAATTCAATGGACCGATTCAGAAAGACAACGGCATTATGAGATCGTCAAGGTTATGAACGTCCTTGATTGGTCAAAGCGTATTTTACGAGGACGCTGATTTTGCGCAAAGTCTTTAACAAGGCTAGAAGTTGATTTTCTGAATTGGTCCATTCTTGATCTGGTCAAATGTCAAAACGCCAATCACAAGTCGCTAAATGATTACATTGAAGTGGTCAACCAAATCATGATTTTCAAGTCTGATAGAGAAAAAGAACAGAAATAAGGTCTAAGCAAAAAGCCAAAATAAGCTAAGTACAAAGCAATGCATAAGGAATTAACCCTTAATTTGAGGTAAAATTTTGTAACACTTTGATATTGCAAGTTTCCAAGAAAAATCGTTTTTCGTGTCAGCACTGTTCTGACTATTAGGCTGGTGAATACCCCCGGGGACTAACAGCCAACTAGCAAGAAGCATCGGAAAAATTGCAATAAATAACAAAATATTTAAGTTAATGTTTATTTAGTTTCTGCTTAAGGCAATTTCCAAAATTTATGTCTCCACAGAATATCAAAATAAAAAAAAAATTGAGGACCCTTAATAAAAACTTTGTAAAATCTGTAAGAGAACAAATGACCAACAAAGAGTTTCTGCATAAGGCAATTTCCACAACAAATGTCTCTTCATAGCGGATCAAATTAAAAAAAAATGGAAGACAATAAGGAAAATTTATTTCAAAATCTAATAGAGAACAATTAAAGAAAAAAAGTCAAAATAGAATAGAGCTTTGCATGAGAGAGACACCTTAGTTTTAGACAAATTTTTCTGTAAAATTTTGTATTTGCAAGTTTTCAAACTTTTGTGTTGGCTCTGTATTAAATTTTGTTTATTATGTCGCCCCAGACGTAGTCGGGACGACATATTGTTCTTTGTTTATTTGTTATTTTTCTATATTATTATTCTTTCTTTCTTCCAATTATTTTTGTCCACCTATTTTCTCAAAGATGCCTTGACAGAATTCATTCATACTTGGCACAAAGTTGGACCACCATGAGGAGATGTGCATGGACTGACCAAAATTTTCAAAATGGCCGCAATTTCCAACATGGCGGCCAAAATACGTCAAAATCACAACCTTGTCCTATTTCAACGAAAATTGATTTCTAGGTAGATTTTGATGCTGCGAACAAGATGGAAATATCGAATTGGCTGTCAGCTGTCAGCTATTGCTTGCAATTTCAAATCTAGTTTTACTTTGATATTCGCTAGTCAGGGTTTGAAATAGCTGATAGAGATCAGACATCCTGAAAGGCACTGATCTGCATAAAAGGAGTTAAACAATACTATTAGAACACTACATAGGTAAGCCAAGTATTTAGTTGTATATAGTTGTTGATGCTTAATAACCTTTCTGGTTTTATTTACATTTATTTCATTTTCTTGAACTTTTTTATACTATAGGGAAACGGGACATATAAAGGTGAGGTTTCGGTACTTAAAAAGCCAGTTTACCTTAGCGCTGGCTTTTGCTATTGCTGGTACCAAGTCCGGCTGTCCCGAGTTCCGATCGTTGTCTGCGCTTGTCTTTCGTCTTATGCGTGTTTTTTTCCTGTGTAGTTCCTTGGCAGATTGTGGTATCCTATTATAATTTTCAGTCATTGTAGTTGTTTCCTGTTATCTTTATTTTACATTTACTATGAGGTATGAACGAATTGTTTAATACCTTGAAAAAAAAATCTTGTTTGAAAAGTCGGCACATTAGTAATAAATAGCAAAATATCAAAGTTTCTGTAAATTTTATTTCTCTTCAGTGCATATCAAATCAAAATATTTGGATGACCAAAACTAAAATGAGATTTTCAATTCTGCAAATGTCACTGAAACCCTCCCTGAAGAATTAAACTTTACTGCCATTTCGATATTTTACTATGATTCTACATATTATACCCAGTCCGTAGAGGACCTTAACAAAATCCCAATGTTAATAATTTGAATTATTATTCAAACGTCAAAGCATACTTCTTTAATACAAGCTGTCATTTTATATGTCTTGGTTTGTCGATGTTTTCTTTTATTATTGCTGTGCTTTGTAGCAGTCTAATGTCATTGTTTTCTGTATTCTCCTTTTGCCCAGGTCTTTGGACTTCGATTTTTGTTAATATTTTGTTATTTATTTACAACGGTTGAAATGATAATTTTATGCCACAATCTGCCACAGAACTGTACAGGAAAAACATGAAAAATAATAAAAACGCAAAGAACGATAAGACAAAACGTTAAATTGAAAGATTGGTAAAGGGGTCCTCGCCAATGACCTGCTGGCTATCTCAAGAACCCTCGATTGTTGGTAAAAAAAAAGGCTTCGCAGTATGTTGGTAAAAACCCCTTCACAGTATGGAAGAGAAATAAACTCAAAACTTCCCGAAGTATGACATCGGCAGTATCAGAGAGAGGTTGGTTTGTGTGTAAAAACTTAAGGTCAGTTGATCCAAATGGCGACGGATTTATGGGATCCTTGCAGAATTTCATGTCGATGATCCCATAACGTGTAGAATATATATAGGTATTGTCCCAGTTTTTCTGTATTTTTTATGAGATTCTGCCATTTTTAACAACGTTCCTGTAAAAACAATCATAAGAAATGTCCTTAGTAATTAGCCGTTTGCAAGAAACGACATCAAACGTTCATATCTTCTATAAAACTTCTTAAATGTATTCAACAATTTATGAAATTTGTTACTTTGATGTATAATTCTGGCTGTGATAGTAAGGTTTCGTTCATTAAACTCGTCAAGAATATAACACCACCGTCAAGAACAGGGAAATTTGTAAAAATGAATGAATACTATCCCTTTATCATAAATTTTGTTCTATTTTACCAGAGACATTGATGATAGTTAAATCCGGAAAAGGGCAGTATTTGGAATCATTGTTAAATAAAGGATGTATTCTCATGAGGTTTCAGTCTCGGTTAAATCTCCTAAATTCTTAAAAGTTTAATGCTTTATGAGTGAAAATTTCTCATTGATTTATGTTTTGAAATGACCCCTCCAAATTGTGTCAAAAAATTATCTATACCTACGACCAGTATTTTCAAGAAATTCAAGTGTTTTTAATTTTTGACCAAAATTGACCATTGATCTAAGTCAGAATTTATCCTATTTTTAGGTAGGGGTAATAAAAAACATTTTTTCAAGGAAAGTCTTATTCATATGATATCTTTAAGATGAAATTGTCCAACTATTTAAAAGCAAAAAGGAAGAGTTTTGACTGTTTAGATAATGGAAAATTGTAAAAAATCTTGATTTTTATAGATTTTACGATGTCTTGAATTTGACCAAAAAAGCAAAGTTTTCCTACAAAATTTTCTTATATCATTACAGACCTATGCTTTTTATTGGTAATATTTCTTCAGATTAATCAGAGTTCACACTGTGGAAACTTTGACAGAAAACTTGATGGTAGAGATCGCTATTTTTATCAAAAATGCTCCCAAAATAGGCCAAACTTGATGAAATTTGCACAAAACCACAAAAATAGGGGTTTTCAAATGATAATAGCACACAAAAATGCACACGGACATATGGTTTTCTCTTCAAAAATGATTTTTTCGGGGTCCTCTCATTTTAGAAATATAGGTCAGGAAAAACTTGATGTAGGAAGATTTTGACCCCTCAGGAGAATACAATCTTAATTCATTTTCAGTTCTTGTTGGTAAACAATGTCTGCATTATCTTAAAACTATGGATTATCAATAGTAATGTTATCGTCAATATACTACAAAATGTATCTGTTATCATTCAAAATAGAAATGAGCTTACGCCTGTTTTTTACGGTTCCATTCTGAAGTTTTTCATGAAGTCCCATTCTTAAAAGAAAAGAAAAGGATATGCAATGAGAGATGCACGAACATTTGATGGTCGCTTTGTCAACAGTTATAAACACATAATTTTATCAAGAGCTTTTAATTTTGACTAAATTTTGTTTACAGACAAATCATGGTCGTAGATATTCTAGGAACTGCGTATTATCTGATTGTCAAAGACTTTAACAAGCTGGGGATGAAATGCAAAATGTGCAGATATTCAAATTTCATTGTTCTATTTTTCTTTTTTTATTTTCATTTATTAATAAGTTTTTTATTTTGGTTTTAAAGGTAACATCAGTGTATCGATGATATTATTAATCTCTTTAGGCTTGATATGTGTCATGGAATTTCTTTGAATTACTTATTTTAAGACATATTCAAATCGTGGATTGTATATGAGTTAAATTGATGTTAAATTTTGACATATAGTTTTACGAAAAATAAATTATTATATATGGACACAATCTGTTTCAGTTACACTGCATACTTAAAACAGAAAAGATGACATAAAACACCTACAGTGGTTCAAAATAACAATCACATGTCATAATCCTCAAACAATCTGCACAAGGAGACAAAAGACAAACGTAAATAACACCAGGAACTCGAATAGCCGGATTTTATACAGACACTAACAAAAGCTATCGGTAAGATTAGAACGTGTTGTTGATACCCAGACCTCCTCTTTTTATTTCTATTACTAGCGGTAAGGTTAGAACGTTCTATTGGTACCCAGACCTCCTTCTTTCTTTTTCTTGCCTCAGATAGTTTACTAATTACAAAACCTTGAAAATAAGTAAAACCAAGATAATCAGAAATTTGAAAAAATACGGATTTTACATTATTATATCTTATTTTAAAAGAAATATATTTAACAATACACAGTGCAAAATACGCAAGATAACTAGAGGTGGATAAAATAAAATATCTAGCAACCAAATCAAACTGACATAGGTTAAAATTTTGTCATTTACTAGATGACCATTTCCCATTCAGATCTACTTGTTTTGCAAAAAACAACGAGGAACCATTTTTTAAATTTCTTTTTAAAAATCTTGTGCCTTGAAATCTTATGAGACTTATAGTATGTACATTAACAATTCTCTATCAAATCAGTAGTTGTAAGAATGGCTATTTGTGGAAATCAAAATTTACAGTAAATTTAGTATTTTGATATGTATCACCAGTTGAGAAATACTTCGGCTGGTGGACTGTAAATCCCCGAGGGTATTCCCCCACCCAGAAGTCTGTGCTTCTGTGCTGACTCAAACATCGATTTTATTTAGAAACTTGCAATATCTTAATTCTAGAAAATTTTGTATAAAACTTAAAAGTTTCCTCCTCGTGTATAGCTCTGTCCTTAGCTTATTTTGGCTTTTCATTTGAAAACTTTTTGTTTTAAGTTCCCTATCAGCTTTCACACATATTTTGATTTATGATTTGATTTGCACTGAAGAGACATGAGTTGTTAAAACTGACCATAAGCTGAAACTAAAATTACAGTTACTGTGGTATTTTTTTTTATATTTATAATACTATAAATAAACTGCTTTAAAATTCAGATTTGTAAATTCAAACATCTCAAATTTGTCGGTAATGATTACTGAACGAAAGATTTACAATTTCGAATATTTTGCAATGGGTTAAAATTATTGTTATGACTGTCGTATTTTTTATGCAAATAAGTCATTTTCTGAGAGTTAGTAGCATATCGCTCAAAAACAGAAAATGTAAAGCCAGTAATTTTTGTTACTTGTGTTTTACACCTTTTTTGCAACACTTGTGTAAAATATGAAGTTTTACTTATTGTCTGAACAGCAAGTTTTTGTTCTGAACTAAAACTAAAATGTTTTTCTATCTAAGTAATCATTCAAAATTTAAAACAAAGAACCAAAATAAGAATAACAGTCTTGTGTATTTTTTGTATAAATTGGGAAATAGAAAATAATATTCTAGGTAAATTTGAGTTATGTCGTTGCAGTGGAATGTTATTCAATTCTAGGACTAAAAATCAGGGAAATTTAGAGGAGATAAAAGAGAACAAATGCTATAAAGGGCTTCACACCAACACCAACATAATGAGACGATTCACTGTTTCTATATCTGAATATAGTAGCAAGGTATGGGGAATGTCAAAACAAACACCTTTGATTGATTGTATTAAGATTAGTTCAGTGTTTGATCAGCATGACAATACACTACTTAAGTTATTAATTTTGAGCTCAATATGCAGGAATAAAGTTATTATCAAGAATTAAAAAATGATCCAAGAAATATGAAAATTAAAAGATGTTTTGTTATTTTTTGTATTTTTTTCAAATATTAAGAGCTGTTAAAGATAATGTGTTGTTTTGGATTTTTTTTATGATAATTCAAGTACATGGGTCAAACAATCAGTAAAACTCATTACACCTATATCATGATCATGTCTTGTCAATAGTAATGAAATAAAACATGGAAATATTTTTTTTCAGAAGTAATCGATACATAGAATTGGAACCAAACCATTCTGTAGTATTGTAAAAGTAACCTTGAAAGACAAAGTACTTGATATATTTGCTGATTAGAAACCTCTGAGCGATTGTATCCCTTTGATTTTTTAATCTGATTTCATGATACGTAATATAAAATATGTAATATATAACTGATACATCTAGACAAAAAATAACATCACCTGCAAAAATACACACTTAATCTGTCCGATGAAAAACAAGATGGCGTAATTCAATCATTACAGTGGCTCTAGTCGATGTTGTGTTGACATACCGGTCGTCTGTTGATAGCCATGTTCCTGTCGATGACGTCACAAGCACTGATGTCCAGACACAGTTCTTGGATCAAATAGCACAAGAATTGCGTTTGGACAATCATTGCCTGAAGACTGCAACTGCAAAAGTCTTCACAGTATCCAAGTACATCCATATCCGGGTCAGGACCACTGTACCAATCAAATATTGAAATATCGACTAGTATGAAGATGGATACGTTATATTAGGTGCATTTTAATATATTTATAATACATAATATATTAATATAAAAAACAATAGAAAAAGTATATTAAAAGCTAGTAATAATATGGGCACATTCTCTTCACAGATTCATATTTTTTATATGTTCATCGTAATTTATTAATTTTTGCCCTTACTAACATTATATATTTCCCATATCACGTAAATGATACAAAATTTTTAATTTAGGAATTTTTTCTAA
The DNA here is from genome assembly GCA_002080025.1 of Modiolus philippinarum. NCBI lineage: Eukaryota > Metazoa > Mollusca > Bivalvia > Mytilida > Modiolidae > Modiolus > Modiolus philippinarum. Next base: position 62,553 of record MJUU01012126.1, on the reverse strand, counting down.
TGAACAATAATCGTAAGAAAAAATAATTTTGGTTTTATAAAATAAATTTGTTTTTATTTATAATATACAAAACAACATAATGAAACAATGCACCTGTGTTTTGCTTACAACTTTGCATAGAAATTTATATTTTTGAAATTTGTTAAAGTCCGAAAAGGAAAACTCGGCACGAAAAGTTATGAACTTATAAATAAGATAAGAACAAACTTATATTGTTTTCTGTTTGAACGGTTCTGTTCTCACTTACTGTATCTATTCTATGGATTGTATTGTTTATTTATGTGTAACAAGTTGTAGTTTCATTATAGCCCCCACATTCTTGTATAATAATAGCAATAATTTAGTTGGTCCACATGCTCTAAAATAACCTTGTTATGAATTCCCTTACAGTGAAGTCTAATGGATTTTTCACTTAAACATTGCACTTAAAAATATATAACACATATCCAATATCTAAAGCATATTTTACAAAATGTACATCTCATATTTATTTGATTTATGCCCTTATAAAATGGTTGGATAAGTTTTCACCTGTAAGTAATAGCTGATAAAATAATGCAGAGTTCTAAACATTCGAGCTCAGCGAAAACAAAATGTAATGTATTATTCAAAAAATGTGTTTTAAGATCTGTGTTTTTCTATAAACGGTCTCTTCTTTCTTGGCAAACAGGTGAAATGAAATATTAGTAGCACTGTAATAGTAACCTGTAGTAGTATATAGAAATGGCAAGAAACGACCAATTCCAAAATAATATTTGAGGAAGAATTGCCATCCAATAAGTTTTTGTTGGTTTGTTAAGCTGAAATTTATATAATATCTATCTTGACCTTAAAAGCATATGTTTGGTGTATTAAGATCTAGTACAAAAAATGAAATAATTATTAGCATTCTATTATATACAAAAAATTAAGGATGAAATTGTTGATACACGCTATTTTCTATCGGTTGTACATATAAATTATGCAATCAATCATTTTTGTAGCAGTCAAACGCTCGAACACACAAACAAGCTTTGAAGATCTTTCAGACTACATAGGATAGTAGTAAGGATTTAGTCTGGTTTCAACACTAAAATACTTGTCATGATTAAGTTGTGCCAGACAATTATACATGTACATTAATTCTTTATGGTCTTTTGAAATATCCATTTACTGTTTATTATTATGCAATCTTTATACAAACTAAAGAAGAACATCTGCATTTATGTACATCTGAACATCTGAACATATTAAAGGATTTTAAAGTATAATAGAATATTTTACGAAAGGAACACGAGACCACAACACTTATGTTAACTCCAACTAAAATTAATTTTGATAAGCTGTATGGCCATTTCGGAAATTAATTCCTCATCAGCAGCTTCAGAACGTAAAAATAAGAAATTTACAATTTGAAAAAAATGTTAAAGGCATAAAACCAAACGAAATCCGAATAATCAGTAATATCATATATAGCTAGGGTGAGAACTACTATGGAGGGAGTTAAACCTTAGGTTTTAGAATTTACATAAATGGAAATAATAGTTATGAACATAGTGTACATATGAGATATAATCTCATGTACATGTACACAATATCTAAGTCTGAATTGATGGGAACTACTTGAGTGTCAGATTGGACAGGTTTCTCTATATTTATGTTCTAGTTCCATTATATTTTACACAGGAATAAGTTTCTATTTGAACACAGCTATTAAAAAAGAATACACCTAGAAACCCGTGAAGATTTGAAACATACATAAAGACATGATTATACAATTACCACCCTAGATAGCGTGTGACCCACCGGTTTCTCTCCCCGAGATATTAAGGTCACCCGAGAGCTTGCTCGAGGGTGACCTTAATTTCGAGGGGAGAGAAACCGCTGGGTCACTCACTATCTAGGGTGGTAACTGTTATATTATATCGAATTTTCTTGTTTACCGGTTGACCTTCCTATGCGACCCAACGCTAGCTGGTTGACCCAGCGGAATCTCAAATGTCATGTGACATGATTTGAACAAATCAGATTATAGATATTTAAATGAGTATATAATATAAGTTTTTCATTTTTAACTATGGCATACTGCACAGTTGGTATAAGGATGCATAATTGGATGCACAATAAACTTAATAAAATTTCAAATCAAAATGAAGGATTAAAAAACAGTTTTAGAAACAACGGCAGTAGAATACCGAAGGAACAAGGGAAGCGATGACTACAAAAATCGAAGTCCAAAGACAAGGCAAAAATGGAAACAGATAAAAACAAAGACAAAACAAGGACGTGAGACAGCTACAATGCACGGAAATAAAAAAATAACATTAAGAACTGAGGCACTCATAGTGTGAACTCCCATGAGAACCGGGAGTGACATCAGGTGCTCCAGAAGGGTAAACATGTCCTGCTCTGCTAGCGGCACCCGTCACACTATCAGTAAGTCAATCCAGGGTTGAGTCAAATCCGGTTATGTCTAATCCGTGAAGACGTGAAATCTAGCTGAAATGAGATAAACAATAAAAACAAGATGCTAGTTTAAAAGAATAAAATTTGGTTAATAAGAAAATTACCGAACAGAGCCCAAGTCCATAAGACAAAAGACAAATCGGACGGAAACTACCGGAAAAATTGGTTAAGGCATTTCATAAGAAATTATGGGTTTAACCGGTTTTGTGGTGCGCTAAAACTCCCCTTCCATTGCGGCAGCGTTCGGATTCAACTCAACAGCTACTTCTTTGACAGGTCGTAAGTCAGTGAAAAATTCATCCCAATACTAAGTAAAAAATCAAAATTGAAAATTTGATTGGTATCTGACAAAAATTCCAAAATGTTAACTGTTCATGAGAACTTACATAATAGGTAAATTTTATGTTGCACACACTTCAGTTATATTTTTTCAGAAAAACTCCCAGTGTTTTATACAATTGTTTACATGCATATTGATGGAACATTCTTGTTTGCCTCTTTTGTTACACTTTTTTGCCATTTCATATTTTGTAATTGGTTAAACGTGTTTAATTGTTTAACTTCCTTTATATCCTTAACAAAAAGTCACATTGGTGAATAGCTGTATATTATACGGTTATAATTTGAAAAAAATAGAATTTTCTGTTCGAGTAAACAAGCCGAAGTGGGAAACTCTAATTAAAGAAAAAACATTTCTGGTTTGTTTGCATGGTGTTTAACGCCACATTTAGCAGTATGGAAGTCAATTTTGTGGTTGCGGTTACGCGAGAGACTTTGGGGATGTAACTGAGTATTTCTTATATTCAAACTGAGGTTTAATATAACCCTAGTATTATATGTTTTTGAGATAGTAATTTCGATTTGGATCAAGCCAGTAAATATAAAATACGTTGCAAAAGCACTGCTTGCTCTCCAATTGAAACTGATAATGCTTCCAAATTTTGAAGGGTGATATAGGTTTGCAGAGCTCGTGGTCATTTATATGTTAGGAACTTGTATAAACTTTGTTGTATCTCTTTATTACCGCGCTTCTGTCATTTTGCGTTGATCTCATCATCCCCTCCCCACTATTGTATTTTAAACTGACTACAAATAAAATTTACATAACATTTGCTATTTAGTTATTTCAAATATTTACAAGTTTCTAGTACCCGAACAACTGTTTTCCATTTGATTTTTGTAACACTGCTTAAACGTGTCAGTGCAAATCATTTTGAAAGTATACATCCTTCACAAATTGAATGGAATTCACAAACCTGAAAAGCATTATATATTTAGTAGTCTGAAATGATACGAATGCACTCGCCGAAAATCAGATTTAAACCCTATCTTACTTTGAGTCGAATTATATTTAGAAGGAATCTTTATTCAATATATTCATAAAAATTTAGGACATTAACATCTACAAATTGATGAATCAAATTTCCACTACATATCTTATAGACTTTTCGCCTACATATAAAATACTAATGAGGTCGCCCATTAATACTGACATTTATCTCACAAGCATGTTATATATCAGTGACTACAACTTAGCGTCAAATTTAATGTACTATTTTGATTTTTGAACAGGTAATTTTATGCAAACCAATTGTCGTTGTATAGGCTTCATGGAAGTCGCTCTATCTTTAGTTATAGATATCTACATTAGCCACTACTAAAGGTGATACACAGATATACATATGTAGGAATATAAAAACAGACGACTGACTGCAACGTGGCAACTTGAAATTAAGTTAGTGCCTAATTAATTACACCAATAAACCTATAGGCTAAAATAAGGCGATTCATCTTAGAAGTATACATTAAAATACTTTTAGTTGCAAAATACCAGAACAGCTAGTGCATATGTTACAGTACAGTATCAGTACAGGATTGACCTCTCTTCTTCCTATTCCCATTGGCAAACCCACTATCTCTACCTCTTAACCCCTTTGTCCTGATTCTAACTCTTCTGCCACACCGTTTTACTTATACATCTTCTTAGTTCCTTGTCTTGTAAAACATATTTTAATCTTTTGCAGTAGTGTAACTTTGCAATTATTATGTTAAACGCTGACTCGATCAACAGGCAGAACCAGCAATTTCAAAACGTATGCCCAACAAACATGGCAATACAGTGACAGATACAACATACAGAAAAATTACAAAGTTTATAAAAAGACATCAAAATACATGTACTGGATTAATATACGCTTCATCTTAAAGGTTATCATATTTTATCATATGATTTTTATTCTACTCGCGTCTTAATAAACAAAAACCACGAGGACACAAGCTAGTACTTGACAGTTGAAGTTATCACAGGTCATTCATAACAAAAGTGTGATATGGCGTTAACTTTGTTAAAGCTTGCGACATATTTCCTTATTATCATTCACTTTGTCCTGAACAATGTTGAGTTATTTCTAATCTTTGTTTTTCTCAGTTGATATACTACATATCTTATGTTACTTTATAGTTTTGTTGTATTCCCCCTCTTCATCTGTATTACAATAATATTGTTTACTAGTCCTGCAATACTGTTTGAATTGAGGACACTATATAAATATAATTTATTTAACACCTATCAGAGAAATCAATAATTTAATAGCTTCTGGAAGTTTTCCTTGCCATATTAATTATTCAATCATTCAAACTGGAAATTTGTCATAAATACATAAATTTCCCTGATGATATTTTCGTAAGGCTTTCATGCTTTTCAAAATTTCTAGCATCATGGTAGAGTAGAAAGCACCTCACTCTGAACTGTTCAAGGCTTTAGGTTTATTGGCGTTCTTGCTCATTTTTGTTTATTTTTTTGTCCTCAATTTGTGATATGAATTGCCGTGTTGTTTTTTTAATTTTCTACTGTCTGCTTTTTGTTTCGGTTTTCGTTTGTCGATGCATATACAATGAGGCACAGACCCAAGTAAATCTTTGTTTTTCAAAATCTTAAAGTTCGTCAGTAAAGTTCGTCTCAAGCCACACCATGTTTAAGGACTGAACAACACCAGACACAAATGTCTTGCACAAAACACATTAAATCTAACTTATCAGCACTTTTAGAAAGAACTAATAACATCATGGTTATTGCAAGATCGGTGAATTCAAATTTTACCTGAAGCATCAATACCAAAGGCAAGAACAATATACAGGATAATATACTAACAATACAGCACAGAAATTCACGCATACTTTTACAAACCAGGTGCTCTTAAAGGACTAACAATTTTCCGTTTCCAAAGTGGTCTATTCGAGTTACCCAATCAAGTCTTATTTTAACGCAAATTTATTGTTTGAAGCTAAACTGGAGCACAGAACAGCAGAGACGTTTTATATGCATATTTTACCAGAATGAAAATTTTCAACCGTTATATTCTATTGTTAAGAAAAATTGCATTTTTACATATAACCAAAAAATAGTATAGGCTGACGCGAAGGGACAAGCTCCATGAAAAGTATAATTATACAAATACTTTTTGAATACAAGAGCATGGATATTATGAGCAAAACATTTCATGATTCAATTTTTTGATTTTTATATATTTTCCAAGATGTAATTGAGATAATTTATTCGAAAATACCCAGGATGCATACTAAATATTAAATTTTGTTTTGCTGTACATGTATTTCAAGCCATGACCACTAATCAGCAGCATTATAATCAAATAATATGGAAAGTGAAAACTCAAAACTAGTCAGAAAGAAGTACTAATTTAATTTAGTATAGATTACACTCCTTTTACTAGAATTCAAAATGAATGCACATCGTGCAGGTTTCACGATGATTCATCAGTTGTGCCTAAATCTAAAAAATCACCAAAACTTAAAACATCTAAACCGTTGTCTAACAGAGACATTGACAAAGAATCAAACGATGTCATCTTTTTTGTCAAAATCATACGAATTTTGGTCCGAGTCTATTTATCGTGATTGTATCTGCTCTGATAATAAATTGTAAATTGTAATAGTATTATGATTTAGGTCATTTTATGTCAACCGCTATTTCGTACGAAAGGATACTAGACCAGCAGAGAAAACCCATTGGTATCTTTACTACTATGTCAGCTTTTAATGTTCTTAATTGAAAACATTTTAGAAATAGACCATAGTGGTGGTGCAACACTATAGAACAGAAAATATCTTTTGAAGACGTTGCAGTATAGATCAGGATGTAGTTATTTATATCTTATTTTCACCCTCTTATTTATATTTTGAATGTCTCGCAATTAGCCAATATAACATGGCGAGTGTCGCAGAGAGTAAGGCTTAAAAAAAACTGAACAGATGTCTTAGGACTTAGGGAGGTTGTTTTTTAACCAACGTCAAATACGCGTTCAGTATATATACAATAAATAGAGATTAATACATGGCCCTTTCCATATCAGCACGATTATCATCCCGAGACCCCCATATCAGCCCGAGGCGCCAGCCGAGGGCTGATATGGGTCGAGGGATGATAACTGTGCTGATATGGAAAAGGCCATGTCTTAATCTGTTTATTATATACTTCCAATTAGGAGATATCATCACACCCGGGCCGAAATAGCCATATCACCGATCTGATATGGATATTTCAAGACGAGGCGGTCTGATATGGTCATATCGGACTGGGTATGTGATATGGACTGTTAACTTCCGGCTACATTACATATGCAAAACAGAACACATCTTCGCTAAGTATGTAACAACAGTGTCTGTTCACGCTTATTCAGTAGCTGGATGACTCACGATTACATCGCTATATTTATGAAGATTAAAAATTTACAAATATAGACGATATCGCTGAATCAGGTAATTTCGTATTTGTATGGATTGATGTTGACTGATTGAAGTCACCAGTAGTACTTTTAATGGGCTTATAAATGTATTTTAATTGCAAAAATATTCAACCATTCGTTAAATTGTTTGATCTTGTTGAATGAAATTTCTTTCAGTATATATAACTCATGTACTTAGAAAACGAATTTTCAACAAAACTAAATTGAAAATGACATATTGATGTCATTACAGACTTAAATAATATGTGAAATAATTAAAATACTTGTATCGGTGAACTCGAATAAGTTCATCAAAGTTATCTGCATCATCAATATATGTATTTGTATTCATCCATTTCAAGGAAATTTCCGAAAAATTTTGAGTTTTCGAGTTTATTTTTCCCACAATTCAAATATTGTATAAAATAAGTGAAAACCAAACCTGTGCGGATAATAACAACACAATAAACAAAAACTCAGATTACTGATCAAGAAATTTTTTTTACGATCAGTTTCGTGAAAAAGAAATTTTAATAAGGAAACAAAATATTTCCACAGTGTTTTCCAATACCTTTATTAATTGAAGTAAATATTGTTTTTAGATACATTTTAGATGAATAACATGTAAACAGATTTGAATAGTTGCCAAATATACAAAGAGAACATCGTGTAGTCTAATGTAAAAGCAAAACATTTTTTAAAACAACGTCATGTGTCTTTAGGCAGTCTAATAAAACTCGTTTGAAGTTATCTGGTGTAGACCTATCTGTACATATCATTGTGTGGTTTTTTTAGACAAGTTATACAGTGTATTATTTGAAACAAGAAGTCTACTGCTTTGTACAGTTTTTACAATGTAGTTTCATTTACGTAGTTGACATATCAAACATATATATGCAGAAATATAAAAAAAAATATTTCAATGTTTTTTTTTTGTTTTTTGTTTTGTTTTGTTTTTTTTTATATACGATGGGACTAGTAAATACAGTAAAGTAATTTTAGTGCTTGTAGAAATTAAGTAAGGAAGAACATGAAAGCAATTCTCATTTCTTGTTAACCATGTAGTCTCATGTGCATTTATACTTTACGATACCTGGGAAATGGATTTTTTTATATACAAAAACTTTCAAATCAAATGAAATAATTTTATTGGATATAAGCTCATTTTACATTTTACGTGGTATGTTATCAAAGTAAAAAGAAAGAAAAATATATCAACTGAAATATTGTGTATACAAATCCCTCAGAAAATTTATATTTTATAGTTATTCAGAAAACAAAAATGGAGACCATAATCTGTTTTCTTATGGGACAAAGTATATTAGAATTATAATATAATTCAGTGAATTAGTTTGCTAGAAGCGAAATATTCCTTTTCTCCCATGTTTATCAGAACATTTTCATTTTTGAAGGGTAAGTAACCTTTAAACAAGCTGAATTATCTCCCCTTTTTCATTTCAAAGTTTATATCTAAAGGAATCGCTTTTTTGTGAAAACCAACCAGCCTAATTTAGTCATCTATAACTTTTTGAAGACGATATAGTTTTGGCTTTTCGTTTGAAACACAAATGGACGCTTTGAATAATAGTGATACAAATTTTGTATTTTGCTACCTCTTATAAACATTTTTGCCCAATGACATGTTGATCTCATGCTTCTTTGTTGTTGTTGAAAACAATAAAGAGATGTTAATTAATTGGTTAACCCAAACATTGACGAATAATACGAATTAATAATGCAACGATCACACCCCAACCCAAAAAATTTTGTTATTAGTTTTTTCTTTACTCACTTAAATTTAGTTGGAATCCCTTGGCTTGACTGATTTCTTGTCATTTTTTATTTTCAATTTTACATTTAACGATTTTCTTATGATGTCAGAAGGCATTTCTAGGTCATTATCTGTACCAAAGCAGTCCTTTAAAATAAACACTAACTGAACGGACAAAAAGATCATAGTTACAGCTAGGGATTAATTATTATCTAAGAAAGTGAGCTATAGTCAGCAGACCATTATTAGATTCAGTTAAACATTTCAATAGACCTACGTCTTTTAAAACACCTGTCAAAAGAAACCGAAAATTTAACAAATAGTTTTCATCACAATCTTAAATATTTTGTATGAGGTTGTGAAGGTAATACAAGGTATTATTGCATAATTGAAAGCAAAAACCTGCTTTCGTATTCTTCACCATAAAATGCACTCGCAAACTTATACATATCATTATACATATCAATTTACAAGTGTCATTTGTTAATTATAGTGACATTAACACCCCCAAACTATATGGAATTAGGACTACTTACTATTAAACACATTTACGTCTATGAATAACAAAATACCGAAGTTACTGTTGATTTATTTTCTGCATAATATGCGCATTTCGACAACTTATGTCTCATCAGTGCAGATTTGGAAGTCCATTAAACGAAAAACATGTTAAAGCTGATAGAGAACAAATAACCAAAAGGGTCTAAATAGAAAAGCCAAAATTCAGCTAAGGACAGAGCTATGCATGAGGGAGAAACTCCTTAGTTTTAAACAAAATTTTGAAAAATTTAGATATTGCAAGTTTCTATAATGCAAATAATGCAAAATATAACGCTTTTCGTGCATAATCAATTATACATTTACCTTGCCTCATCAACATCTTTAAGACCAAAAAATTTAGATGTATCACATATGGTAAGGTTTGTAGAACGAAAAGGATAAAGCGTATAGACCTAGCAAGTCTGAATTATTTTGATATTTTTTTTTGCATCGTTGCATCAAATGTACTAGTTTTAGTACATAACTTATGAGTTTTTGTTTTCGAAAACGAGGCAAAATGTGCCCCTCTGATTTCAGATTAGATGGACTTTTTCTGTAAATGAAAGAGTATCCAATAAGTAAATATATTATGCTTCTTCAAATTCAATCAAAATTTTTTACATTAACAAGAATAACTTAGTTCAAGATGTGTTATTTCTTTAGGTTATTCGTTTTATCACTACTTTTATTTCCTTTTTTTTAATGATCTGATTTTATTTGCTATGATCTGATAAAGATGCAAAGGTATTATCGCCAAATGCAGTAATGTAGAAATGTAAAAGGTATTATCGTCCAATGTAATAATGTAAAAATATAAAAGGTATTATCGTCCAATGTAATAATGTAAAAATGTAAAAGGTATTATCGCCCAATGTAACTGATATTTTGAAAAAAAAAACAAAAAAAAACTGATATTTTGAAGTAAAAAAAAAAAAACAAAACAAAACTAATATTTTGAAAAAGAAAAAAAAAAAAATGATATTTTGAAAAAAAGCATATTATTTACGTCTTCAACTATCAATTCCATCATTTTTATACGGTTTTTTTTGTTGGCTTTTGGTCTCTTAAATATTGCAAATTGTAGATCTATATTTGTATTTACTGTACACTGCACACAAGAGTCGTTGTTCTGAGAAGTAACTGTGTGCTGCTTAACTCTCTTAGGTTTGTGTCATTCAAGATATTTTAATCACAGTCCTTTAACATTAAACAAATATATCATCTTAAAAGCAGATGGTAGGATTTTACTGGTACTTTCCACTATCTTTGTTTAGTAATTGTATCTGAAAACTTAACAATAACTTCGCTATTTTGGTATGGCTTTACTCTTAGATATTTTTTGGTATTATAATATATACTAGTAATCATCCATTAAAGAGTAAACAGAACAAACACTACAATAAACTTTGGTGAGATTGATTTTTCAGAATATTTCACTGAAATGTTTGAATTTTTTAATTATTAAATTGAATTAAACGTTATATTATTTCTGAGTTATTTCCCTTAGATGTAAGTACCCACAATCATTTGCAGTTCACGTGTTTTGATTTTCAGTATCCAAGCTGCAGTATCACTATATTTTCTCAAAACAAAAACAAGGTATCATTAACACATGTGTTTATAGAGACTCTGTCTTGTGTGCATATACATTGTATTAGTCTTTTTTGTTTTGCATAATAATCTGAAAGCCAATATTTATAAAAAATATCTAGCAAAGCACTAAGACCATTTCATGTATATTCTTCCTTTTGTAGTATTGCTAATTAATGCAGATAAAAATAATATTTGATGGCCAATTAATGCCCCGAAATTTAATATTATTTTTTTATAAACGACGAGTCAGGTGAGGGAAAAACGTTTGACGAAACAAATGGTCATTTTCCTACCAAGGTGATAAATAGTTTTGTACATGCTTCAAATGCCTGATAGATTGTTATGTAGTATAAAGAAGAGGGAGTTAAAACTACAAAATTGAAAAAAAAATGAAATTTGATTTTGTAAGAACACTATGTATATTTTCCTCAGGTATTTTGATATCAACAGAAGTGTGAAATCAATTATATATAATAATTATTTTACAATGACCATTGTCCATCAATTTTATCATTCGACTCTGTACGTATATGTATGCCTCAAGGCATTGTCGTTTGTTCATTTATTTTCACAGTGATACATTATTCTAAATGTTATAAAATTATAGTGTAATTGCCCTGTAGTAAATCCAGATGAACTAGTCTAGATACATAAAATTATAAAAGGTCTATTTAGGACAATCAAAGTCAATTATTGCAATTTAATGTATATAAATCAAACACCATACAACAGTAACGTTTTGTAGGAAACGTTATACGTATTTAGTAATAACAACACGTTTCTGTTTCATGATTTTATATTAAAATATTCAATAAGGTAAACGAAAGCAGAGTTTAAAACTGATTTGAAGATTAGGTGTTTTTGTTTAATATTAATTTCAGTCATTTTGGCAATTTCACAGGAAATGGTATAATATATTGTGATTATTTAAATTATCTTATATTGAAAAATAAATAAATTATTTTAGAATAATTCTATTGTTTTAATGTATTCTAAAATAAGCTCTCTTTGTATATTTTTGCTGTGGGGTGTGGCATTATCGAAAGGTTTAATCGTTACCAGAATCTACAGACTTACAGTATTTTACTTTAAATATTTAAAGCAAAAATCATTCCTGCCAATTCAGATACTGAAAATGAATATTTAGATTTATGGCATGAAATTGTGACGTAATTCAACATTACGTCTAATACAAATGCTAATTTGCAATACAAGTTGTGAAAAAAAAATGTATACAGCACATTTCAAACACTAAGACTGATTATTCGTAATTCCCGCCTAAAATACACTGTAATTTAGATTATATTTTTACCATCTCCACTTTCATATAGAAAATTTAAATTCACTTGTGCAAGTTTACATGATATGTATAACTATATTGATATAAATAATATTGAAATCCTTCATCTTAAAGTTATAAGTTATTGAATAATGTGCATATAGTGCAACAAGTTAACGTTAAAACTTACCATTGCTCGTCTTTAAATCATGAGATGCTTAAAAATATTTCAACAATGATTATATTGTGACATAGAGCAAAAATGTTCGACTTAAACTTGAATTGGGACATTCAACATCAAAATGAAATTGAAACTTAAATCCATATTGAATGGCCACATATGATGTATATCCACAGCAGATTGGTCATTTTAATTAAATCACCTCCATAGGTATGAAATCGCAGCTACTATCGCATTACAAATGACCCTTCCTTCCATTATAAAGTGAAAGTTGTGTATCCATCAAATAATACTATGCCAGATCGGATGACAAAGGGACAGCGTCAGGTGAACGGATGTAATAATGGCGTCCATGTATCTACACCTTTCATCTATTCCATTTACCTGACAGGTAAAAATAACATTGTCCCTGTAGCAATGTCTCTATCGAAGTAAAACAGGCGGGGCTATACTTTCTCTCTGCAGAACTTACAAACCGTGTCAAAATATTCATATTTAATTCACGTTTCAATGAACAGATACTTTCACGACAGACCTGATATGTCCTATATTTGCCAATAACAGGGAAATCATGGGATTAAGGTATTTCTGAATATGAAACAGTTGTCACTTTTATACAGGAATAAATAATTCTTTTATTGCATTGAAATGTTGGATAGAAAAGCCATTAGGACATTTTTACCCTTACCTGCTCCGTTGCCTAGTAACAGTTCAACAGATATGCAAATTAAGCAATAGAGAAAAAGTAATTACTGATTCATTGTCGTCTGGCAGAACAAAATCCGCGCTACAAGAATGAAGTTGACTTTTGGACATGATCATACTTGGAATATTATTGCTCAGAGTTTAACATTTAATAGTTTATCATCATGTATAAACATGACGATTCAAAATCTCTCTGGATGATTTCTTCTTTTGTTTACAGAAGTACAAAATATTGCGGAATCAATAAACTACCATGTTGGAACGAAAAATGGCAAAATGTATTTTTGGATGAATAACATGTGAAAGTGTTCTTTATCCAATTGCTTTACAATATATATACAAATTTATAAACACATTTTGCAAATTTACTATCAGTACAACGACATAGAAGACGTTTTGAAATAAAAGAAAAGAATATTTTGCTTTCGTCAAGTTATGCTGCGAAAGAATATTTCAACAAAACCTGTTCAATTAAAAAAAGGTTGCTTTGAAACTTTGAAAACTCAATAATTGGGAATAAAAGGACAGATAACAAAATACCGAGGTTACTGTGACAGAATGAGACACAAAGTAGTATCAGTATGAACAAGGCCCTCTTTTAAAATCAAACTGAAGTTTGTATTTTTTCTTAGCAAATCTCCTTTCTATCGTTTGTCTCGGTATTCGTTTATCGATGTTCTCATGATTAAATAAAGTGCAAATATATATAGAGTTATATATAACATATAAAATATGAGAGACGATGGCCTCCCGGTGAAATGTATTTACAAAAAAAAAACATGAAAAGCATTTACTTTTCGATTTGAATAATCTCAATTTGATTAAAATCGTAAAATTATGTGTTTTTTTTTATTTCTTGAAGTTAAACAAGGACTAATAGGCGTTTGTAAGCGTCTTTGATTCAAAACTGTCAAAATAATATAATTATAGGAATGCTTAAGGAACATTTCAATACACTGGATAAACTAATATTTGAATCAAAAAATATGAATTTGATATTTTTTACAAGTTTGTTTCTGGAAGAAGCTGCTTTCGAGAAAAAAACTTTTACAATATTTTTATAGCAATTTCGATAACATATTTTAACATCTGAATACTTGTTGCCCGACCTACCAACTATAAACCGAATTTTACTTATTCCATAATTTGGAGTTTCTAATTGTACGAAGTTTGTGGATTACGTTTGGAAAACAGCATGAGGTCGCTTACATAAACTAATCTGAGTTATACCTCTTTGGCCGTAAAAATATTATTTTGATTTAATCTATAAGAGCATCTCCATTCTTCCGTACTACATAACAGCTATACACGAAAAAAAAATCCCGTCAACTACAGACGATAATAAAATCTCATTACTATTTTTCCTGGTTGGTAGTTAACTATAGTTCAAGTTTTCCACTCTACGCTTAAGCTCCGCCAAACATGTTTAAATAAAATAAAGTAATATGTAGTTTTATAATAAACTTTAAGTTAGTTTCACCGTTTTGTTGTGCAATTCGAACAAATAATATATACATCGAAAAAGTGCAAAACGCGTACCATATCAGATGTCAACATTTTCAAATTCATTCTTTATTCAAGATGAAGAACAACAATAAAAGCGTTGTTCCTTTGCTTGTTTTTACCATGTATTTGTAGAGACTTTGTCTCATGTGCATTTACTCCATATCCTTTCATTCACCATTTAATTGTGATAAAAACCATTGCTTAGTTTTAAAGGAAATATATTATCAAGCATTGGGTGAAGTTTAGATAATTTTTATCACATCCATTTTCTAGTAAACTGTTGCATGGGTGTGCATTTTGTACTAAAAATATATTAATTAATATATTAAATAATTAATTAACATGCTAGAATGTGAAAATTTTATACATGAAAAATGATATAACAAATAACTAAGTTATAATAGTAAAACTCAAATAATAAGTACCATAATTACACTAAATCTTATTTCTGCTTCCTTTTTCTATATTTTTGGTAATGTGTTCGTCTTGTTGAATTTTTGATAATGGCTTTCCAATTTATTTTATCATAATGCTGCTGACGAGAGGTTACATGTACTCTTTGGAACACGTGTACAGAATAACAAAATTTACTAATTATTATGCAACTGTTATTTTTGTATTTTCAAGCAAATGAATTAAGAGATATATACTTTTATTAGTATTACTTGATGAAACTGTTTTATAAACGTGTATATAAATAAAAAGGGGACTGGTTATAGGGTCTGTAAGTCTCGTTTCATTTTGGAACTTCCGGGACCAAAACTTGTACCCGGAAGTTACATTTTAAACAGAAACATATGACGTTTAAAACAGAAAACGTCATAATCCTGCAACGTCATATTTAGGCGGGAAACGTTTTCAAATTGCAATTTTATCGTGATTTCTCGGTGTCACATGACGAGACTTACAGATCCTATAGTCACAGTCAGTTTAGTTTCTGCAGATGGCCTCTCCAACAATAATGTCATCCAGCGCAAATTTACTAAAACACCTGAAAATGTAGTCTTGATCTTAACATGAAAAAAAAATCAAGAA